>CAUYRH010032506.1:0-49844 GCA_963574655.1 Perodicticus potto | reverse complement strand
CAAAGTAGTTTTGATTTGCATTTCTCTAATGAGTAAGGATGATGAGCATTTTTTCATGTGTCTGTAGGCCGTGTGCCTGTCTTCTTTAGAGAAGTTTCTCTTCAAGTCTTTCGCCCACCCTGAGATGGGATCACTTGTCCTTTTCTTGCTAATATGTTTGAGTTCTCTATGTATTCTGGATATTAAACCTTTTTCAGAACCTATAATTCCTCTACTAGGTATATATCCAGAAGACCAAAAATCACATTATAACAAAGATATCTATATCAGAATGTTTATTGCAGCCCAAGTCATAATTGCTAAGTCATGGAAAAAACCAAGCGCCCATCGACCCATGAATGGATTAATAAATTGTGGTGTATGTACACCATGGAATATTATGTAGCCTTAAAGAAAGATGGAGACTTTACCTCTTTCATGTTTATATGGATGGAGCTGGAAAATATTCTTCTTAGCAAAGTGTCTCAAGAATGGAAGAAAAAGTATCCAATGTACTCAGCCCTACTATGAAACTAATTTATAACTCTCATATGAAAGCTATAACCCAATTACAACACAAGAATTGTGGAAAGGGGCGGGGGGGAGGATGGGTAGAGGGAAAGTAATGAGTAATTGATGGGTCCACATTTATGGTGCACCTTAGAAGGGTACAGGTAAAACTTACTAAAGTAGAATATAAATGTCTGTACACAATAACTAAGAAAATGCCATGAATGCTATGTCAACCAGTTTGATAAAAGTATTTCAGATTGTATATAAAACCAACACATTGTACCCCATGATTACATTTATGTACACAACCATGATATAATTAAAAAAAAGATATTTAAACTTCCAAGTGGAGATGTCAAGTGGGCAGGTGGATGAACTAGACTATAGGCCAAAAGACATACCCAGGCTGTAGAGATAAATCTGAATTGTCCACACAGCCATGGTGTTAGTAAGATGATAATGAACATTATCTAGAGAGGGTATTTAAGGAGAAGAAGGAAGAAAGTCTATTTTCAAGTTTTGAGATCAGATAGAAAAAAAACCAGCACAAAAGTTTCAGCAAGTGTAATCGGAGTGACAGAAAAACAAAACAAAACAAAACAAAAAACCAGAAATGCGTGAGGTCACAGAAATGAGGATAAAAGTATGTTTCAAGGAAAAGTGTGGGTAAATTTTGAGGAACATGCAGTTGAAAAGATAGCCCTTCCAGATTAGTTTGGAAAGCTAAGAGCACAGGAGGCAGATTACAGTGAGTTGTTCAAAAAAGGTCTATGATACAGGTTTTACTATGTCTTTTTATTTTAGCAAATGAAAAATAAAATAATGCTGAGATTAAATAGCTCTTTCATTTAGTTACTAAGAATTTGAAGGCAGGTCTTTGATTACAAAGCCCATGCTCTTTAATATTCTGCTGAGTAATTATTCAACTCTATGATTCACGGGGCACAGGGAGAGGTTAGAGAGGAACTATCAAGTTAGTGTCTCATCCCAGATTTCTGCTGGGTTTGACCTTCTCTCAGATCTGTCTCCTGAAGGCAAAAGATGAGGAAAGTCTTCCCCTCTAAAGGGGAGAAATAGTATAAAATAAATGGCAAGATATTTATCTTGAGACCATTTAGAGGGAAGTGTTAAGTGGCCCCTTTGGCATTAGCAGCGATGAGCTTCGAATATCACTGGTACAGCAAGCTGCTTAGCTTTGCAGATAACAAGTCACAGCAGGCCTTCTTGGGTTGCAAATGTAGTCACTCTGTTTGCCAATTAACTCTTTCCCACATAGTTTTATATAACTAGCCAGGAAGCTTTGCTGAGACAGCATGATCTGCTGGAAAACAGCGCTGGCCTGGGAGTTAGGAGAGATGATGTGCTAGAAGCAGTCATGGTGTAGTAACAGATAGTAGGAGTGTAATAACAGTGGCAGAAAAGCTGTTAGTAAGCCAGAGCCCTTGGAGGCTCTCTATTTTCTGAAATAAATGTCCATAGTTTCTGAGTTTAATATCAGTAAATGTCATAGCCAAGACGTTGTTCTTGCATCTCAAGATTTCAATTATCCTATGTTGTCCCAAGCATCCTAAAAGGAAATACTGTGTGGTCTTCCTGAGTACACTGTCCACTGTCTTTAATTCATCTGGATGCTATGATCTAGATTTCTCCAGGAGCAGGCAGTTCTGTGTCCTGGCGAGAGCCTATGTCTCCTGCACTGGAACTGTAATTTCCAAAAGAAGAAATTTAAGCGCCTCCTGGATGCTCCTGGATTGATTGACATTTCCCCCAACCCCTGTCACATTTGACATGGACCACGCATCTCACTTTCATAAAACTCCATCCTTTTCGCCTTCATGATGCTACACTTCCCTGTGTTTTTTTCTGCTCACTCACTATTCTTTCTCAGTCTGTTGCACTGGCTCCTCTTTTCTTCAACCTATACATATTGAGATGCCCTGGGTTCTTCCTTGGGCTCTTTTTACTTCTCTATATATTTTCTCCACAGGGAATGAATATATAATCTGTCATCCAAAACAGGACCATCTTGCAAATCCAAAAATGCTAAACCAGGCAGCAACTATTATAAGGACCAAAGCTGTCTTTTCTAACACATCCTCTGTGTGGCAAAGATTCTTAGATATTTCTTTATAGACTCTAGAATCCCACACTTATAGGTCAACTTGACCTTAGTACTTAGAGACAAGTAGGCATTTCATTCATAACACAACCCAAACAGAATTCTCAAGTTCATCTTTGCAAACCTGTTCCATCTTAGTCATCCCTACCCTAGTAAAAAGGTGTACCATTCTTCCACCACCCATAAAGCCAGTCATTACCTTTGATTCCTCTTTTTTCTCTTCTTCTTATTCAATGAATCTGCAAGCCCTGCTGACTGCACTACAGCGTTGGATAAAACAACCACCACCTGTCAACTAGATGCTGCAGTAACATCCTAACTGGTCTTCCTTCTGTGGTTATGGGTTCTCTGTAAACCGTTGCCCACATTTTGAATAAAACACATACTGCAAACTTTGATGTTCAGGGTTCTGCATAAATTGGCCCTCTCCCTCTTCCCTAGTATCATTTTCTTCCCCAACTCCTCTCATCGGCTCTGCCCGGTCACACCAGCCAGACTGCCCACGGGGCTAGGAGGAGCCCTTCTCTCTGCTTTGCCCACTCTGATCCTACATGTCAGGCTTCCTGACATCTACAGCTCTGCTAAAGTGATACCTCTGTGGAAAGACTTTCTCAACTGGAGTTCCTCATTTAAATCTCAGAATATCACAAATGGTTTAAGTAACATTTTGTTTGTTTTTCAACTCTTTCAAGAATTATTCAAAACTTGTACCAATTTAGATGCATAGAAGATAAGCTATCATATCCTATATAGGCTTTAGATCATTTAGATTTAATTTTCTCGGGGAAATCCAGTTGAAAAAGGCAAAACATGCACTCTCTTATCATTTCTAACTATTCTATGTTTTGAATGGCTCTTACTATCTGGTATTTTCCCTCATTTACTGACTTATTTGTTTATTTCCTATCTCTTCTGCCTAGATTATATAATCTCTGAGAGCATAGATTATGTCCATTTCTTTTGCTGGCACATAGGATGCATTTAGTAAATATTTGTTGGATAGAGGTACAATGAACCAAGACAGAACACTGAGGAGTGGGGACCACTCTCAGCTCCTTTCTAAGGTTGTTGCCTTTCACTATATCACTGACCTTGCCATTTTTTCTTTGTATTATACCATTCTGTGAATTTCTTTGACAATCTTCATCACAGTTTGTGTAGTTTCATCGTATATGTGCTTATTGTCTCCCTCCTCTCCTTAGAATGTGAGCCATATATAAAAACAGACTTTATCTAACTTGCTACGCTATGTATCCCCAACATCTCACCTAAAGACTAGGACAAAAGCAGTTGTATTGTTGAAATAAAGGAAAAAGAGGGTGAGTCTCGGTATAGAGCCCTTAGTCGAGCTTGAGTTTTAGCATATACCTTGCCCCTCTGAAGCTCAAACTTCTGAGCTTGTTGCTAAGCCTGTCTGTGTGTCACATTTTCCCACCTATAAAATTAATACCCACTAAGTTACATCTTACATAGCAAAGGGGATAAAATATTCTATATGTAATTATTGTGTGTTGTATCTTAGTTTGTGTTTCTCTGAAGCAGTCTCTAAAACAAGGACTCCAGTGCAACTGATTTGTTAATGAAGGGAACATGGGTAGGGGAGTATGGAGAAAGAAGGTAGTCAGGAGAAGCCAATCTTTTGAGCCAGCCACCAATGTGGGGAATGGGAGAGTATAGAACACAGGCCTGGGATGGATCTACCAACCGGACAGGGAACTGGGACATTTATACACCTGTCAATCATTGATTCAAGTTTATTCCTGGGGGCACTAATCCTCTGCCACTTCAGACTACTGCAAGGGTGGCAAATCTAGCTGTAAGAGAGAAAATACAAGAGCCACTGCTGATATTGTTGGACTGGTGTACACTGTGGTAAGGACAAGGGGAGATGGGGGGAGGAAGGGGATCCCAGACCCTCTGACCAAGACTCTACCAGATGTTACTGATAGTCCAGTGTCTCAGCATAGTAACCTGCTTTTAGCAGGTACTACTCATGAATCCTCTGAAATGTTATACAAACTGTGGATAATTACATGCCTTTTTTTCTTAAACCTTGATGAGACATTCAAAAAGATCCATGACCCTAAAGAGTTAATAGCCTCTGGTACATGAAACAATCTGACTTCACTGTTCCTTTTTTAACCAACCTTTCCAAAATGTTGTTGAATGTAACAGAGAAAGGTTGAAGGCTGCATCCAGTGGCTACCTTCCAGTAACCTCAGGAAAAGGCTTAAAATCATCCCTACCCACAAGGGTAGAGATGTGAGTCCAGAATACCTAGCTCTCTGAGAGGAAGCAATGCCACCTCAGCACACATCTGATGTACATATAACATGAACATAATAATCTCTACTTTATATGGCTGATGGAAAACTTAAATGGCATAAAGGACAGAATATATTTAAGCACCTAGCATAGATCTGGGTACCACAGCTTCTGGAAGATGGTGCAGAAAGTATGTTCTTATTCTTCATTTGGACGTCTAGAGTAATAGTACACATAAATACATGTTGGGTTGAAATTTCAGTAGAGGGGTAAATGAGTAACAGGGTGAATGGGCATCTGGGCCATAGTGATTTTTGGCCTTCTAGCTATTTCTATACTGGCCATTTAAAGCTGATGACACAAGGAAAGTTCATTTTATTACATTTAGCAGACCAGTGTCATTGAGATTGGACTCTCTGAGTGTTTACATGACCCTATGATAATGGAGACAGCCGGGAGGTCAGAAATAAGGAGATACTTCAGATGAATTGGCAAATATCTCCTTGATGTAGGAGGTAGGGCCCAGGAGAAATTGGTCTCCTGACATTTGGCTACAAAATACCAAGTCAATGTGCTCAGCTAAAGAGATTTCAATCCTAGGTATACCATTAATTGTGTATTAAGTTCTTTGCCTGGTATGTTTTAGCACCGTCATATTAGGAAAAGAGCCACCTAGAAGATGTAAATGAAATCATAGCTTCATTGATCTCTGAGATAGAAGTATTTTCAAACAATTGCTTAGAAGCATAGTTATAGCCTGGAAAAGAATCTGGGCTTTAGTTGCCAAAAGGCATGGATGAAATACTTCTACCTACTCCTGAGATGTGAAGCTCTGGACCACGTTGTTCCAAGTCTCAGGGTCTTCACTTGGCAACCAAGTCCATGTTGGGAGAAATGGCAACATCATGCTCATGTGTGTGCATGCTTGAGCCTGAGTGTGTTTGGAGAGCACCAATTAAAGCTGTTATGAGTATCCAGTCCAGCTCTTACTTTGAAAGTTTATAGATAAATCAAGTAAAAATAACAAGGGTTAAGCTAATTACCTAACTCATATTTATAAGTAAGCAAAATAGAGCAAGGTTTAGCAAACTACGGCCATAAGCCAGGTCCCTCCTGTCTGTTTTCATACATGAAGTTTTATTGGATCAGAGCCACACCCATCCATTCCTGTAGTGTCTACAGGTATTTTTATACTATAGGAACAGAGTTGAGTAGCTGTGATAGAGACCATATGTGCCACAAGCCTAAATACTTACCATCTCACCCTTTATAGAAAATATTTGTTGACCTCTAAAACACAGGACAAGTGAAATTCCCATTGCAAGCTTGTGATTTTGCTATAGTCTTTAATGCCTGCATCTACCAGAGCCAAGAATTTTCTTTACAAATATGGTGGGAAATAGAAGCAGAATTGATCTGGAGGGACCTCACACTTCACTACCCTTCCTCCCCACATTCTTCTCTCTCCTCCCCCCATGTCCGGCCCCTCGTAGCGTCCCCCAGGCCTCTCCTGTCCAGTGGTGCATGGATCAGGGTTGGGCTGCTTGCTCTGGATATGTGATCCCCTGCAACAACAGGGTGTGTGAACAGCCCCAGCCTGACTTCCTGGAGTTATTGACTTTATAGAAAATAATGTAAAATCTCAGCTTTTTACAAAAACAAGTGAGAAGTTTTTGAGATGAAGCACGTGACTTCAAAGAAAGGTCCAATCTGACTTTGGTCACCCTCATTCCCTCTCTTGGAGGAATATGCTTACCCTCCTCTGTTTAGAGATTTTTAGAGAGGGAATTTGGCGAGTATTACTCTCTTTGTTGGAGCCTGGCACTTTGGAGTCAGATCTGCATGTGAATTTTTGTTCCCTAGGTAACTAACTGGCTGTGTGTCTTAACTACTCCACAACATTCACTGCTTCCCATTCTGCAAAGCAAGGGGTGGTGGTGGTGATAAGATATAGTTCTAGGAAGGCTGGGGTGAGAAGGAAGAGAGACAATGGGTATCAGTGGTTCTAACCTGACTGTACATGAAAACTCTTGAGACTTCTGGATGCCCAAGCCCATCTTCAGACCAATTAAAATAGAATGAAAGGGAATAGAGGCGAGTGGGGACTATACTTGGCATTTTAAAGTGATCTAGGTTATTCTACCATTAAGCCTGCATTAAGAAAGGACTATATTGAAGTGTTAGCAGGGTACTGACTCATAATTGGTCATCAATAAATCACAGCTTAAAGTGGGTCGGCATATGGCACTCACCTAACGTTGCCTACCTTGCTACAAGCTCCAACTTACCCCAGTGTGACAAAGAGCCTAAGTTAAAGTGTCACCCCACCCACATAATAAATTTGCATCACCGAGCCTAATAGTGCCCTTAAATCACATAATCAAGACAGCTCTGGCTCCACCTAATGCCAGCCGTGGATCTAAACTGGTGGCTGCTGGGGGCGGGGGAGTGTCTGGGATTGAACACTCGTGACCATTAACCACGTCCAGAAAGGACCTGACAAAGACACCGAATGCCCTTTGAGGTCCCCAACAACTTAAGAGATGGTCTAGAAATACCTCAGAGCTGGCCAGACTCCCACTTGCTCCACCTGCCCACCACAGACATGAAACAAAGTATGTGAGTGTGTGTGTGTGTGTGTGTGTGTCCCGAAGGACTTATGACCTTGGAGTCAGAGGCCTAAGCTATCTCCAATCTTGTCCTAGCCTGGGTTCTCAAACAAATAGCCTGAGTGAGAGCCTGTCTGGAGCTAGTTTATGTGAGAGGCGATTCCAAGGAACAAGCATGAAGCACCACGGAGTGAAGCAGGAAGGCAGGAGCATGAGTGGAAAAGCAACATCAGTTTGCCGACGACTGGGAATGACTGTGGCTTGGTTTCCCTGCCCCATTTGAGATACTACGCAGAACCATCAGTCTGGGGGAAAGAAAAGAGAAGCATTCATCTAACAGCTCCTGTCCCCCTTTGGCCAGGTTGCCTACACAAACAGAGCATGAATCTCTCCGTCCATCCTTAAAACTGAGCAAAATTCTGCAGGTCAGCCAGAGGCTCCCAGGCAGGAAGAGTCCCTCATGCAAAGGCTGTGGAGATGAATACACACGCTGTGTGCAGAACATGGGGCTGAGAGGATGGGAAACTGGGCAAAAGGATACTCACGGAACACTTTGCCCATTCTTTTTCAGCCACAGCAGATGTTCCGGACCTGTGCTAAGTATTTTATGGATTATCTCTTTCAGTCCTTCCCCAAACCCCAGAGAGTAACACTTTTCTCTCCATTTAACTGATAAGCAAGGAAGCTGGTGTTCAGAGACACTAATTAACTTATAGTAGCTGAACAGGGACACAAACCCAGGTGACCCTCCTTGGAGATCTCTGCTCTCCACCCCTGTGCTGGTAAAGAAAAACTCTGGACACAGCAGTCCATCTTTCTGATCTGTGGTGTCCCAGTCTGTCCCATCAGGTTAAAAGCCTCTGTCCCGTTTGTGGGCGTGATGGAGACCAGATGAGAAATGCTTATAAACTATAAAGAAAAGTGTATATTCACGGATTTCTTTTTCAGAAGATGAAAACAAAAAGTAAACAAAATATTACAGCATATCCCAGGCAGCAGAGGATGAGACAAACAGGTTTCAATGCCTCATCCTTGTCTTGGACGGTTCTGCCTGAACAGACGGGCTGCCCCAGGGAGCCGGGAGCTGAAGCAGGTTCTTCTGAGTTTGGGGGGCAGCTTTCCTCTGGAGTTCAAATAAACAGACCTAACTTTCACTGGGGACAGAAGGATAGTTGCTGTGTCTTTCCTTGTCCTGGAAAAATGAAAGCTAAGAACTCTCACTCATGCGGTGAAGCAGCTTTACAACTGACAGACAGCACTCCGCCTGGAACAATTATGCTTTCATTATTACTCCCAAGCCGCTGTGTCACAAATCACATTTTCCCATCTCGGGGCATGTTGGTGCAGAGCAGCTGATTGCAGTTCCCGTCATTGCACCAGCTGACTGCTCCAGCCTGGCCCTGGGAGCAACAAGCTGGTGGCTCATTAACCGCAATACCTGCACACATATTGCAAACCCAGCGGGGCAGATGCCGCGTATTTGAGGAAATTCTCCCCCATTTGAAAAGGTACTCTTCACTATAAAACTCTTGTTGGAATTTTTCTAGAAAGAAAAACCCGTGAAATCCTTGTAGATTTTCGCAACGACCTGCATTACAGCTCAGCTGACAGCGCTAACGCTGGGCATAGCTTTGGCTCACAGGCACAAACACAAACACACCCAGGCGCCCCTGGCTTTAAAACCTGGGATTTAAAATGCTGAACTAAGAGCGAGAGCGCTTCAATGCTCATGTCGCCATCATGTGGCTAGTGGAGGAACTGCACCAGAAACGGACCGTATGGACCCACCTTCCCTTTTCCTCTCTCCCTCCCGCCCTCTCTTATGAAACAGCTCCTGTTGGAAGTAGTCTACTGAGAGAAAAGAAAGGTGAAGGAGAAATAATTGAGTTGGGTGCCAGTATTTGCCCGCCCCTGTTCCTAGGGCTCTAATGCATCGTCGCTATTAATACTCCCAAGTGCTCTGTGTAGTAGGGGGTATTACTGACAAATAGTGAAAGTGAATTTGAGTGGGAACACAATACATTCTTGATTTCTCTGTTAAGTTACAGTAGGTGAATTCAATGTCAAATTTAAACAGCTCATATTTAAGAAGAGCTGATTCTTACATAACTTCATAGGCCTTACTTACAGAGGGCACAGAGCAAATTATAATTTTGCTTATTGCTTTGAATACAAATTAGTATTTTACAAAAAAAAAAAGAAGAAGAAGAGGCTTAAAACTATGCCCTCATTCATTGTTCTGCTAGATTGTCTTCTAATTCTTAATTTGTAGAAGCTCTTTGCATTCAGGGAACATTGGCTTTTTGTGTGTTATATGAGTTGTATATACTTTGTAATAATCATTTGTCTTCCTCCTATGGGGTCTCTATTAAGAACTTGTTAAATTATTAATATTGTTTTTTAACATAAATGAAATTGCTAATTTTGTTTTTCCCTTATAACTTCTGGGTTTCCTGTCTTAGAAAATCCTCTTTACCTCAAAGTACTCAAAGTATGAAAATAGTCTTTAATACAGAGTATCACTTTTTAACAGTGATTTTACAACTTAACTTTTTTGTTAAGTCCATGTGAATTTATTTTACTACTCTATTTAAGGTAACCTAACTTCATTTTCATCCAAATGTGGAATCTATTGTCTCTGTATCATTACAAATGTAATAATCTGTCCCTTCCCCCACTAACGTGTCCCATTTATCAAGGAGTAAGTGCCCAGATTTTTTCTGTTCCACCAATATGCAGTACTTATATTTCATTATCATCTTGTTTTTATCTGGAAAAGATCCCACCCCTTCTGATTTTTTTTTCACAAAATATTCTTGGCCTTTCTTGAACATTAGCTTCTACATCATATGACTATGCATGTGTAGGTTATTATTATAACCTTGCATTAGTTTTGTAAATAGAAAGTCGATTCATATTTTGTGCAGAGCTTACATTGTTTCTTTGTACACATGTGTAAAAAGTCACTTGAGAGCCTTCTCTCTCAACCTGCCAGAGGGACTCCAATTGGCTTACACTGAGAGTCTCAGGTAGGATAAAACTGGCTGCCAGGGATCCACTGCTTATTAGGGAGCAGTGACATGGGGATGGTGGTGAGACAGCAGAAACCCCAAAAGGTGTTTAGTATGTTTCTTAATTCCAAGTTCTTTCAAAGATCATTTACGGCTCTCCAGATGCCAGAGCTTAGGCCTGGAAAATCAAAGTGAATCAGGTACAGTCAAAGAACTCATAGTCTAGAAGGGATAGATGTATGTGAAAACAAAGTAAGTGCCCTACTTGGCAAAGGAAGTGTACTGGAGAAATACTCATGGTACTGCAGCAGCCTCCGGGAGGGCAGGGGAGGCCTCTAGGAGAGTCCAGGGTGTGATGGAAGAGTGGGGGTTGTTTCTTCCTCCACTGGGGATTCAGATTCATCTCCGTGCTAGAAAACCATGTGATTATTCTTTTGTGCGCATGTGCACTTGTGTTCATTTTTGAAAGTACAAATGATATCTTTTATTTCATCCCTAAAAACAAAAATGTCTACATCTGATAAAAGACTGACCAATTATTCTAAGCTTCACCTGGCAATGGTATATAATTAATTTCTTCACATAGAGTAGAGAACAGTTTGGAAATAGGCTGGGGTGACAGAGAGGGGTTGGAAGGCTTCAGGAGGAAGCTGCTCCTGCACATCCTGTTCTTCTTCCCCAGCCCTGGGCTCCGACACAGGCAAACACTCCAGGTAGACTTTCTAGGAAGACAAAGTGCTCACTGTTCCAGCAACTGTACCTCCTTCTCCCACCTCCCTCCTGACACACAAATGCTATTTGTTTGAAAGTTTATCTCGACTGGAGGTTTTAAGGAAGGGGCCCTGACATAGCCGTAGATCCTGTGTTCTGCTTCAGCTGTCTTTTGATGTTTGTCTGTTCACACAGATGAAGTCATGAAGATCACAATCTGGGCAAGATGATATTTTCTGCAGTAATTATTGTTCTTGGAAACTGGAGAGCTGAGTATGAGAAAATGTAAGCGCTGGAAGGGATCAGGGCAGTATCCAGTGTACCAGGGGCTTAACCCCTGAGGGGAACGAGGCCCAGACAGGTGAAAGTCCAGTTCACACAGCTGGTTCCTTCTGCACAGATGTACCCAGGGAACATTTTCTAGGTTTGCCTCTCCATTATATCACTGTGCAATCCAGTGAGGGCCTCCTTTTGATAGAATCAGCTCTTTTCTTCCAAACATCAAAGTCAAGGTTATTTACAGTTTTGTGGGTATTTAAAAGTTTGCAAATATAAAATTCCATTCAGGGAGTGGACAAACCATGAAGGATATAAGCTATTCTCTCCCATCAAGGTCCTCAAGCATGGGGAAGGATGGTTAGGTGGGGGCAGGTCTCCATAAAGATAGATTTTCCCTAAATCTCTTATCTTGCTTACTCTTCTCCAGAGGGCCCCCAAAGCCATCAAACTGGAGAGTTTGGGACAAACTTTACATAGCTCACCCCTCTGCCCACCATTGCAGGCCGCAAGAGTTCATGGATAGCAATTGTGTCCTCTGAAAATCAGAGAACGATTCTACCCCCAGGACAAAGTGTTTATGGAATTAGGGTTTTTGTTTGTTTTTCTAGTACCTTCATTGGTAGGGTGGAAAAGCCAGACTGAATCTGGGAAACAAGTTTAGAAAGCCCATGCAGCATTGATCTCCAGTATTTGCTTTGCCAGTGACAAAGCTGGCATTTTGTTCTCCAACTATCAACACTTACGTCTCTCTTTGATTCAGAGCTCTGACAGGGAAGCGGGGAGGAGGTTTGTTACGTTCACTCTTTTAAATCCTTTCATCATAGAATGCCAATATGCATTAGCAGTAACTAATTTAAAGACTGTGAGTAGCATCCTCACTGCTCCTACAAATGTTGCCAAGTTGAGCCACAATTTCATGTAAAATGTACACATTTTTCTTTATCACAGCTGAAAGACATTTCACAACTGAACACTTTTCCCCACACTGTGCCCTTTGGATGGAAGCAGAGCAGAATATGTGACTGATTCAACCTCAACTCAGCCTCCTGAACCAACTTCTCAACAGGAAACAGTCCACAAGTCAAACCCTCAGAGGTCAAGGAACTCTCCTCTGCTTCTCCCCCATACTCTTGAGTTGTCTCCTTTTTCTTCCTCAAGTCTCCAGGAATCCCAGAGTTGGAAGCTTCTCTGAGGTCATTTAATGCAAATGGCTTTGAGGAATTTTAAGTCCTGCTACAATATGCTAAATAAACATTTGTCCGGACTCACCTTCCCCACTGCCAGAGAATTGGACTTTAATTAATAACAGAGGTAGCCCATCGCCATCTTAGAACATGTCTATTCATGAGAAGTTTTATTATTATTTGTTTTATAGGGTGCTGAAAGTAGCCTCCCTGAATTCCATCAGAGTGCACCTCTTGGTAGGACAGTGCTACAAATCATTGATTCTAAGGTATATATTTGTTTACATGTTTACCTCTAAATATGGAATGGGTCTTAATAACTAGAGACATGTGTTTGGCCAAGGAGTAGAGAGGGCATTGTTGTTGCTGGTGCACATGTGAGGCTGGTTGTTCCTACTGGTGTGATGAAAACTGCAAAACCTCATGATATTTCAGTCATCCAACATTAGATGCCGTTAGCATAAGAAAAATAAGTCTTCTTTGTGACAAAAAAAAAAACTTTTCTGTTGAGATTTTTGAAAATCATGAAAGCACCAGCAGCAATGCCTACAAAGGATGTATGTCTTTCTTTAAATTTCAGGTTTGTGAGGGCACAAACAATCAGGTCACAATATGCAAATCTGTAGGTAGGGTCCCTCTTATAGTTGCATTCTGCACCCTAAAGCTGTGCCATACACCCCCATCTCATGCCCATTAAGTGAGAGCACCGCAATTCCCCCTTGATCCATCTCCCCCCAACTTGAACCGAATTGAGTTTTTCTCCTATGTGGGTGTGTTTTAGCTTGTCTCCTGGCTTCTTATTAGCGTTGACTACATTAGATATTTGCTTTTCCATTCTTGTGATACTGTACTAAAAAGAATGTGTTTCAACTCCATCCAGGTTAATACAAAAGGTGTAAGTCACCATCTTTTTATGGCTGATTAGCATTCCACAGTATACGTATATCACAGTTTGTCAATCCATTCCTGAGTTGGTGGGCATTTAGGTTGTTTCCACATTTTGCATTTATCTTTGTGATAAAATGCTTTCTTTTTTCTAGGTAGATACCTAGTCGTGGAATTTTAGCTAAATGAGAGGTTTAATTTGAGTAGAAGTTATCTTGAGAAAAAAAATCCTGGAGACACTAGTGGAGCACTCTTCTACCTTATGATATTCTTATAAAGAGAGTAAAATTGATGGCACTACAAAGCACAGTTGCTCAACTAATGTGCTAAATTCACAGAATGCAAGAGATATTTAGGAAATGCAGTATTCGTTGCTTTACAATGTGCCTGTAACTCCACTAAGTTCTTTCCACATTTCATTCCACTTAATCCACACAGCTATCTAATGAGGTAGTTAGTACAAGGCCACCATCCCTTACTCAAAACTCTTGAGGCCAAACGCATTTTTAAATCCATAATTATTTTTTATTAAATAAATAAAATATAGTATACATATTTTGTTTTTTGGCCCCACCTGCATGGTCTGTGATAAAACATCATAATCATATGTAAATATTTTTCAGCAAAACACATGATGTTCACATGGAGTGGGATAAAGAAAGACCATAAGAAGTCTTATGCCAGTTCAGGTCAAGTTTAGCTGCCAAATGAGTCCCTGGGCTTATGAAAATATTTTCCATTTTCAGCTATTTGGGGATTACAGACATGCAAATGGGTGGTTTTGTAAGTAGCTTCCTTGTTGCACACAGCTCAGAAGTCTGGAGCTGGGTCTGGAATAGTCCGGGTTTTCACCATGATGCTCTGCTTCCTCAGGTGCTCAGATGATCGGAGGCCACCACCTCATGCTACCTGCAAATAACCACCCTCTCAAGTCTTCTTGCCACAATGGCTCTCTTTGAGCACCCAACAGTTCCTCCTCAATCATTCTTTAGCCATGACAAGCATGAATAACCTGACACCTCCTGAAGGGAGATTTATTAGGTAACAAAAGGACTAAAAGAGTATGAAGAATCCCACTCTCCAGAAGCAACTGCCACTTGCTCGATGAATTTTTTTAAAAATCAGAATTTATAAGCACAAGTGAGGACTAACAGTCCGCATCGCTTCAGAGAGAAAAGATAAAAGATAGAGCCACTATAGGTTCCCAAACCCAGGCATGGGAAACCTCCACCCACGTTCTGTTGAAATCACAATTCCTTATATAAATTGCCCTGGAGAAGTCACAAACACCACAGACATTTTCATAATAATGAACCACAGTTTTGTAGCCAGCTTGCCTGGTTTGACTTCTATTCTGTCACTTCCTAGGGGTATGACCTTAAACAAATTACTTACCCTTTCCATCCCTCAGGTTTTTCACCTAACAAATGGGAATAATAATATGGCCTACTTTTGAGAGTTAGTGTGAGAATTAAACAATTTCACACATGTAAGATCCTGCACCAGTAGCTAACCATCGTAAGGACTAAGTGAATATAGACTCGCCATCATCATTTTCATCATGGGTATTTGTAATCTATAAACCATACTCCCCCATAAAGGAAAAGTGGCAGAAACAAATTTAGAAGCCAACTCTCTCATCCTCTAAAGCTCACGAGCATCAGCGTTAGGCTTTCCAGCTTCACAGCCCAGTGAGTGTGTGCCTGAAACCCACCTACCCCCTAAATTCTAAGTCCTTCCCAAAATTACTCTAAGGAGCAACATCACATCTTGTCTTGTTACAAACTTGATGACTCCATTAAAAAAACACTAATAGGGATAGCCATCTCCATGGAGTCTCCTTGTAAATTTTTTTAACAAATCATCTATTCCAACATTATCATTATTAGGTTTGCTATGGCCAAGAATTCACAGAGTGTTCTCTAAAAGAACAGAGGTAGCACTAACAGTCTTTGACTTCCAAAGATCACAGTACAGTAGAAGTGACAGTATGTGTACACGTACATGAGAACATAGTTTAAGAGAAATGTGGAAATAGCTATGTATAAAAACATGCGATATCTGTGGATATGCAATATTTATACTGTATATGTTACATGTATATATTTTATATATATACATCTATCTATATAGTAGGCTTTAGGAGGAAGAGAGAAATTGCTCTGAGGCTGCAGTTAGAAAACTATAATCTGTAGAAAAACCTTGCCTTTTGCTTTGCTATGATCTATAAACTGAAAATAATTTTTACACTTTAATTGGTTTTATTTTAAATGAATATATAAGTATCTAAATAATATTTTCCATTTGTACCTCCACTTGCAAAGCCTAAAATATTTATGATTTGACCCTGTTTTAAAAAGTGTGCTGCTCAGGAAGGCTATGCAGGGGGATCACGTGGTTCACTACAAAGTGACTGTTTTAAAGTCAGGCAGGACTCCATTTGAATCCTAACTAATCCACTGCTGGCTGTGGGGTTTGGGAACAAGTTACTTAAATTTGCCAACATTGCTTTCTTATTCATGAAAAGGGAATACTATTACCTACAATGTAGAATCAGTGTCAGCACCAGATAATGCTTAATGCACCTGACACTTTGTGCTTGTTTTCTGTAGCTGAGTCTGAATTTATTTGTTCATAGAGAATGGTTTCTATTTATTTTCTCCTTTTGATTCCTAGATTTTTTTTTTATAAGTAGAGCTCATGTCTTTATCTGTTCTTTATCCACAGTGCCTGCAAAATGAATGCTTGGTAATGAATGAATAAATGGATGACCCGTGTGACCTGCAAAGCCTCTAATGAGATATAAGTAATTTCTACCTTATCAGTTTATGCTCCTTAAAATAGCCCCTAGAGCACACTGGAAGTACACCCCTCCCCTGTATATCCCATCTGCCCTTACCCTATACACAAGCACGCCCTCATCTGGCTACACTGGGAAATGTGTCTCCAAGGCTGCAGAGAAAAGAGCAACCTAAGACCTAAAGAAAACAAAGGTGACTTCTTTTTTAATACCCTCGCCTTGCTGCGAGTGGAAAATCAAAATAAAAGGAACATGGCTCATAAATGCCCATTGCTGTAATGCAACAGGAAGTCCGAGGGGTGAAACTGTTTTAGTACCCACAGGGTTAAAAAGTTCTGGTTCACCTATAATCTTAAGAGAGATTTTAAGGGGATTCCCATTGAACAACCTTTTAAATGTGTGTTCACATATCACCAGCTGCAGGAAGCATTCCTTCTACCTTGATTGTTTCCTTCTCTGAACTCCTAAAGTAGCAGTATAGCTTAGTGGCTGCATTTGGGAAATGAAATCAAACCCAGGTTCAAATCCCTCCTTCCCACAGATAGCTGTGTGACATTGTGCAACATATCAAGCCTCTTGAAGCCTATATGTCTGCATTGTAAAATGCAAATATCAATAGTACCTACATCATATAGTTGTTTTAGAAATCAAAAGATAATCTGAATATGAAATATTCAGCTCACTGCTTGACATAGAGCTAAGTCCTAAGAAACACTGAAAGCTGTTATTATTTATTGCACTGATAACCTATGTGGCATTTAATAATAGATGTCCCCAATTTTGTAATTTAAATATTTAGTGCATGTTTATTTTGTCCTTTTGATGCCAATAGCTACATACGGAACTTTCTATTGTAGTCTCAGAATGATTAATAAGTTTTTCAACAATGTATGATGCTTCTTGGCAAAATCATGATGTATGTGAGAGGAAACTGTATAGTATGAAGCAAAAGATGTTTCCAGGGCCTCTTTTATCTATATCCTCTGGCTAACTGCTTCACAGGCTACCTCCTACTAATATATGAGTAGAATCTCCTCCCATGGCTCAGGAACAACTCGGGAGTTTGAACTGGGGGGATTAAGACTGTAGATGGAATAAAGGTTGTTAATAAGCTGTATTGGGATAGCAGTGGGTCCAGTGTAATCACAAGAGTCCTTAAAAGGAAAGAGAGAGGCATAAAGTTCACAGCCAGGGAGACGGGCATTCTGAGAAAGACTCATTGGCCATTGCTGACTTTGAAAATGGAGAGAAGACTCTATGCCAAGGAACGCAGGAAGCCTCCAGAAGCCAGAAAAGGCCAGGAAATGGAGTCTCCCCTACAGTCTCTGGAAAGAGAGACTGTCCTGCAAACATCTTGATTTTAGCCCAGCTAGAGCCATTTTGGACTTTTGACCCCCAAACTGTAAGATAATAAATTTGTACCATAAGCCCTGCATTGCAGGAATTTGTTACAATAGCAGTGGTAAACTAATACACTGACCCATAAGGTTATAGAATACAGGAGCTCCCCGGGACAGTGTGGGCTTGTAGAGTGTTCCAGACATGCTAGATTAGTAACCTGGAAGAGAGTGCTACCTGACTGAAGTCAAGGAGAAAGATGAGCACAGTGTGAATATTCATCCTGAACACTAATGCACAATATCAGGAGGAAGTAATAAAAACAAATAACAAGGTCGGGCACGGGGCAGGTTAAGGGCAGGGTGGATTAGTGTAGTGAGCAGGTAGGGGCGAGGGTCTGCCTGGCACTTGGAACAGTGGGAGGGCTAGAAGACAGAAATGCGCTACTATCTTGTGAGAAGGCAAGGATAGGCCAGATATTTGCAGTTCTACTAGCTCTATCACAGGAGAGCCTGCAGCTCACCATGCTCCGCACAGGTGCAGCCCCACCTCCTGTAACACCTGCCATGGCACCTAACACCAAATCAGCCCTGGATATGTGTTGACAGTCTGTCCAAAATACTCAATGGCAGAGGTCAGTGTGATCATCTCACCCATGGGAGGTAGGCTCTATCTACCATTTGTGAAGGTGGGAATATTTCATAATATTCCTAAAACATCACTTTGTAAAAACAAATCCAGTGCCAATAACACTGTATGACAGGGTGTGGTTTCATAAGCTTTTGTGTTAATAAGACAGAGAAACAGTGAACTCACCTGCCTTCCTTCTTTCCATGTTCATAGTAACATAGAAAATTTCTAAAGGCTGTATGTGCCAGAGAATGCACATTTAACAGAAAATATGGAACCAAGGGACATGGGAAGCATGAAAGATGGTGCATGTGTTTTATACAAAAGGCTTTTGGCCACTTGGTGGAAGGGATATAGACCATAAAGGAGCAGAAAAGAGCAGAAGAGTTGTGCCAGGGACATGATGCTCTGGGCCATCAACTGGCTACTAAAATAATTGCTTAGAAATCTTTTTCATAATACTCCAAGTTCTGCCCTACTCTCTCTCTTGTAGGAAAAAAGAAATCTCAATTTCAATGCAGGCATTAGAATGAGTCATACAATCTTAGAATTGACAGGGGTCTTAGAAATAATTTGCATTAAACGTTATTCCTTCCCACATGCAGCACACCCCTTTTTACCTGGGGACACTCAAATCCCAGGAGAAGCAGCTTGAATCCAACCCACAGGCCATTGCTACCAAGTGGCAGAGCTGACTTGAATGCAGGTAGCTCTCCAGCAGACTTTGCTCTTCTGGGGGGTGCAAAGGCCATCCTTGCTGGAGGAGCTGTCAGAATGATGCCCAAGGAAATACCATAAACCTTTGCTTCACCAAGGGTGGTCATGAATCAGCAGCATCTGCACTGCTGAGAACTGGTCAGCATGCCGACCGGCAGCCCATCCCCAGACCTGCTTAGTTAGAATCAGCCTGCATGATATGCCTAAGATGATTATGTGCACATTAAACTTTGAGAAGCATTGACATACGATATCCTTGATTTGGTTGAAATAGCAACATTTCTGTAGCACTCTTTCAGGATAGTGGTCCAAAACTGAGAATTCTCACAGTTCAGACTGGCCTGAGAGGTCCATAATGGTTACTTCTGGATCAGCAGCAGTGAGTGGTTCTCTACACAGAAATCCATGGCCTCCACGGGAGAAGCCTTAATGATTTCTGTTCTCTGCATCCACTTTGGTATCGAGGAAAGAAGGAAGAGATATCTTTTTATTTATTTATTTTTTGATTAAAATATCAGATGACTGTGACTCTTTTGTCAGCTTCTGCTTAGTTTCCCTGGCTTTGGTTTCACGAAACCAGAACCTCCTATTTACACAGGGTTTACATAAGGTCCATTGTTTTTTGAGGCAAAAAGAGGCACCTTAGACCCAGAGAAAGAGCCCTGGGCCCAGACATACCTACGCATGGGTTTTGATGCTGCTTCATCTGTGCAGTAGCTTTGTGGCTCAAGCAGAGTAGTGCACTTCTCTGAACCTTCATTTTGTCAACAGTAAAATCATTATGCTAAAATCAACCTATTTATGAGAGTCAGGAGACAGAATATAGATGAAGGCATGGGTGGATATTTGCTAGGGCATGAGTCAGAGAGGCCATAATTAGAGCATGTAATAAATATATTTTGAGTATCACAGTATGTGTAGACACTGGGGCTATATGGTACATGAGACAGACAGAGCATCGCCCCAATAGAACAACTGTCCATTGAGAAACAAGACAAAGTGATGATCGAGTGCTGGCTACACATCAGGCACAGTTCCAAAGCCTTGACCTGGATTAACTGATGTAATTGTCACCACTATCCTATGATTACTAGGTACTATCGGTAGTCCCATTTCACCAATGAGAAAAATTTACAGGGTTAAGTAACCTGGCCAAGACCTATGAAGCTGGTAAGTAGCAGAGGCTGGTTATGAACTCAGCCTGGTCAGTTCCATAGCCCTTTGCAGAAGTTCTGTGATGCATCATGATAAACAACAATTAAATGTCTATAGATACATGCTTAATAAGAAGAAGGCTGAGCACTAGAAAAAGTGTACACCAGGGAGCCTTATCTCAGTCTGAGGGATAGAGGCTCTCTGAGGAGGTAAGGAGGAGGTGGAACCCAGGGAAGCAGAATAGTGGTCCCAGAAGGGCCAGTATAGAGATGGAGACTTGGGATTAATTGAGAATTCAGACCTTGGTTAATTTAGAATTAGGTGACAGATTAGTACCTGATTTCTGAAGATGCCTGCAGCTCAACAATCAGCCAACCAGCAAAACCACTAGTAAATAGGATTGCTTGGATACTACTTCTGTAATATACATATTCTCAGTTCTTAGCCTTGGCCAGCATCAACATCTAGCATTTATAGAGATAAAAATGAAGCTCAGTTCAGACTGTATATGGAACCAGCACATTGTACCCCATGATTGCATTATTGTACACAGCTATGATTTAATAAAAATAAATAAATAAATAAATAAATAAATAAATAAATAAATAAATAAAATGAGGCTCAGGTGAGCTGATAATGGGAAGGAGGAGGGAGGACTTTGGCTTCACACCTGGGCCTGGATCCATTGACTGCTCTTTCTGTGTCACCTTGAACGAGTTCTTTAGGCCTGCCTTGTAAAACTCAGTCTCCTTAGGTAGAAATGGGAATGTTGCTTTCTTCTGATAGTTGTGGGGAGGCGTAAACACAGCTGTGTATGTAGCTATGACCTGGCACTTGGCAAGGACTCAAGGAATGTTCCCTCCCTTCACCTGACAGTGGGCAGTCAGAAGCTGGCATGTTAAGCAGGGGGCTCAGACACAATCTGCAAACACTCAGGGCCTCTCACTCATCTTCCATCTTTGAAGGAGTTTGTAATTTTTTTCTGCTATTTTGACGATTATTGAATCACAGAGTACCCACAAGACATTCTTCTTAAATCCATTTGTTTGTTTAAGATCCTTCAGAGGAAGCAAAACTTCACTTTGAATGAATACAGCCAGATGCCCTATTAATAGTCTTTCTCACAAACTAAAACAAAAGAATGAAATTGGGCAATAAAATTGCAACATAAGGAGATAAGTTATTAAGTGAATGAGGACTTTTGTTCTTTTTTGCTTTTCTATATTGCTAGTAATGCACACTAAAGAAATATGTACAACCTCAATTCCCAGCAAATTCCAGAGAAAGAAATCTGGAGTCAAAAAAGTTGGGCATTTTCAGGGATACCTGGAAAATTAGTACCTAAAATCAATGTGAGGAGCATTAGGTCTGTCCCTTCATTTTCCAGGGGACGTGAGTGATTTTTAAAGCTGGAGAAAGGTTACACAGTGTTACAGCAGAATTAGAACATGAATTTGGGACTCCTGGGACAATCAAGAGACAGCATATGTAGCAGCAATATCACAGATCAGCTAAGGAGATTTCCTGCTCAGCATAAATTATTTAAGTTTCAAAGTTCAAGCAGAAAGCTGTTGATGACTGACTAAATTCCCTTCTCTGGAGAAGAAAAGTAGAGTTAAAATTTCTATGAAACAAAAAAATACCTCAATTTAACAAATTTAAGAACATCTTCTCTTTCTTCACAGATGTAATAATTCATCACTTCTCATCCATCCGTTTAAGGGAAGTTAATGAAGTTTGCTCAGATTTGCATGTGATTTCCCTATTGGTCATCCAATCCCAAACTCATGCCAATGAGTAATCACAGGTTTTTTCTTGTCCTGGTTCTTGGTCATTAAGCAAGAATGACAGATTCCTTGGCCTCTGCAGTGTGAAGCCACCATCCAAGAAAAGTTAGGACAGCTGAGGATCAAGACAGTCCTCACAATTCTGATGCCCTCTAGAAGCGCTTCTGAAAGCCACAAGATACTCCCCAGTGCAGTATTTGGTCTGAGAAAATCAGCTATGAAAGAAACTTCTGGCCAATTGAGGACATTTGAATTTGAACTGAACATTACATGCCACTAGGAAATCACTGTTAAGTTCGATGAGTATAATAATTGCATTATTTTCATGTTAGTTAATAGCTTTACTTTTTGAGAGCCATTCTAAAATATTTGGGGGTTAAAAAGTCACAACATGTATAACTTGCTTTAAAATATAGACTTTTCTAAAATACTAAACAAAAACAACAAAGAGCAAATGTGGCAAACTGTTAACATTAAAAACAAAAGTATAAGAGTTGATGGTAATATTTTACTTTGCTCTTGTGAAAATTTTCATGTGAAAATTTAAAAAATAAAGTTATTCTGTTAAAATTAGAAAAAGAGCCATGGAACTTGACCTCTTGTTATGGTGCTTTACCATCCAAACTTACTCCAAAGGTGGATGCTGTGATGAAGAAAGCAAGAACTCTTTTTTCATATGTAAAGAGGTAACTAAGGCATGAATATTTTCTTGTTGAAAATGCTTCAAACCATGAAGAGTATGAAGAGTAACAACTGAAATGTCCCCTGCATGGATGGTCTCTCTCAGTCATCCCCCTTGCAAAAGTTGTGAGGTAGGAGATGGGGGCAATGACAGGAGGCAGGCTTTCTGGATTGCTAGAAAGCTACATGCGGGTATTCTATTTTCGGAAAGGTACCTGGTTACCCCCTCTGTTTTCTGCCAGTAGAAGAATGTGGCCTTGTTAATCCTGAGTTCAGTTCATCATCCAGGAGAGCCCAAACTTTGCAAACTCTACTTTCAACCCAAACATCCAGGTTGTTAAAGGTAAGACCTCTCCCCCGCTCCACACACACACACACACAAACACACACACAGTTGTAGGATCCTAAAATTCTTTCCCCACAAGGGAAATTCTCAAGGCTGTGTTCTGAGAATGGCAGAGCTTAACCTGGGCAGAGTGTCACCTTCAGCTTTTAGTCCTGATAAGATTTAATGTCCCCAGCAAACATCACGACAAGAAGAGCAACATGGGGTTAGGTTTGCCTCCCTTGTGTTTTGTGTCCTTGCTTAAATGAAATGGGAATTCGTGGTAAGTGCGTAGGTGTCATCTGCTTTTACTAATCCACAATCTGCTGGAAAATCTCTAGTCTCTCTACAGTCCCTTTTCTTTGTACTTACATGTGTATTTAGCAATAATTATAATAAAGTAGTATAGCCATTGTGAAAAACTAAATGAAAGCTCCTCAGCAAACTAAAAATAGAATTACTATATGATGCAGCAATCCCACTTCTGAGAACTTATCCAAAGGATTTGAAATAAGTATGTCAAAAGGATGTCTCCCCTCCCATGTTTACTACAGCATTATTGACAATAGCCAAGTTGTAAAATTAACCGGAGTGTGCACTACTGATAAAGAAAGTACTGTGAATATATACACAATGGAATATCATTCAGCCTTTAAAAAGAAAGAAAGAAGAATTGTTATCATTTGCACAACATGGTAGGCATGGAGAACCTTATGCTAAGTGAATAAGACAGGCAGAGAAAGAAAAGTACCCCGTGCTCTCATTTATATGTGGATTCTACAACAATCAGACTTAAGCAGAGAGTAGAATGGTTCCCAGAGGCTGGAGATAATGGTGGGTGGACACAAAGCCTCAATTAGACAAGAGGAATAGGAATTTTTTCCTTTGAGATATACACAGTTTCCTACTTAAAAATTTTCAACTTTATGATGGTGCAAAAGCCATATACATTCTGTAGAAACCATAATTTGAATTTTAAATTTTGATCTTTATTACGTTACCATCACCCAGTATCTATTCCTTTTCGACACTGGGCAACAGCAGTGAGCTGCACCTCACCATCAGCCATCCCCATCATTCTGTCCAGCTATAGGCTGATGTTAAGTGTTCTGAGCACATTTAAAATAAGTGAAGCTGCTGTGATGTAGGTTAGGTATAGTAAGTGCCCTTGAAATTGATGACATCTCCAACTTACCATGATTTCATCAAGAAGTAACCACATCATAAGTCAAGAAGCATCTATATTGCAAGGTATGGTGAATACAGTGAATTTCACTGTATCGTATATTTAAAAATTGCTAAGAGAATAAATTTCAAATCTTCTCACCACACGCAAAAAAATGAAAAGTATTTGGGGGTGATGGAGAGATTAATTAGCTTGATTTAATTAGTCAGCATTATATTCATAAATTATAACATCACATTGCACTCCACAAATATATTCAACTATAATTTGTTGATTTATAATTAAAAAATTAAAAGCAAACAAACAAGAACAAAACCAGTAGTAAATAAATATGAGCCCAGAAAATAGCAGTGTTCTATTGTACCTATTAAATCATTTAATCTTCACGGCATGTCTCTGAGGTACACTATTTTATCCATATTTTATAGATGTAGAAGCTGATTCTAGAGAGGTCAAATACTATGTCACACCCACCCAGTTATGACTAGAGGCAGTGAGATTTGAACCCAGGTAGTCTGACTTCACAGCATGTCCTGTTGACCATCACACTATCCATTATCTCGATGATTCACATATTGCTTTGCTTATAGATTTGTTTTTTATACATAGGGTCATACTATATATGACATTTTATTTTTACTTTGAAGTATTCCTTGAACTTATTAGATAAGATCTGCCTCGTTGTTTTTAACCCTTGTATAGACAGAACATAGAGGTACAGAACCACTTCCAAATTGATGCATATTTAATGTTGCTATTATAATGCTGAAATGAAAACTTTTGCCTTGTATTTTAAGTGTATATGTATTTCCATAGGTTAGATTCCTAGAAGGAGACTTGCTGAGTCAAATGATATATACATTTAAATTTTTGATGAATACTTAAATAAAATTTATACTTTTCAATTTATAATAGTACCCAGAGCCAGAAATCCATGCCTTGGGAGAAAGGAAAGGAAATTACACTAATAATAAGTAATATCAGTCTAGTTACTCTTTAAGTCCTATATGCCATGGTATAAAAATTGAGCTCCCTAAAACATAAGTTCATGGCAAACTTTACAACTAGAAGACTTTAGCCTACTTTGTCAAAAGTCAAAAGGCCATACTATTAAATATTTTTATACTTTACAATCATCATGATAAAACTATGATACTAGTAGTCACAACAGGTGTTTACAGCCTCATTTAATCCTAACAATCATAGTCCTATGAGTTCCCAGAATCTACGTATCTGCTTAGTGAACCCCTTACTCTCTTATAGTCACAGATCAATTCTCATTTCCTTCAGAAAACTCTCTCTCATTTGACCAAGGGAAATACCCCTAAAATACCCTTTCATGGCACCAACTCCCTCTTCATTATAATACTTTCTAGAATGACAATGTTACGTTGAAGAGTGTGATTTTTTTAATGATCTTTCCAGACTCTACAAGGACTAAGATGTTGAGAAATGAACAAGTGAATGACTGAATGCATAGGTGAACCAACATACAGGTTATGAAGCTAAATACTGTATGACCAATACCACATTGGAAGATATTAGTGGGTGAGGAAGGAGAGTCCAAGCAAGAACACATTGGTCAAAGGGATCAAGGTCAAAACCAACTGGTTATGCTGTGGAACAAAGAAGAGTGTATAGGGCTAAAACGTCCTGCCTTAGCTAATCGGGGTCTACTAGCCAAGAGAAAAAAATCAACTTCACCACCTATACCTTAGTCAAAATCCTACTTATCCTAATTGCATACATGTTAAAGGGAGAATTAAAAGCAAAGGAATATCAGAATTTTATCCACTGTGACACCAGGATGACAGAAAAATTGCATCACAGCAATCTTCATAGGCTACATAGAACACATCCTAGGATATCCATATCTCCCATCTATCAGCACAGGCTGTTCTGGCTAACCCTGGATCCACGAACAAAAAAAAAAAAAAAAAAACAACTCTGATGTTTGAGTATCAACAATAAGCAGTGTGTCATACCAAACCTCGGGATTAGACATGGTGGTTTCATGAGAATATACAATTTCGGTGTGATTCATATCCTTATAGTCCCTGAAATTTGATAGAAGCAGACTTTGCACTAACAGCCATGCACAGCAGGGCTCACGTATAACGGCTTATACATGAAGTGACAGAGTACCCAGGCTCAGCTAGATCTCTGTTGGAAGAATTTAACCCTCATGGTCTGGTGGAAGACACTGAGCAAACAGTTGAGAATGCTTCCCATTGTACTAAAACAATGGACTAGCTCTCGTCTTTTGGGTGGCATGCTTGTGATTTCCAGAAATTGAGTGAATCATAGTTTCAAGCAGGTAGTGGCCATCTCAGCTTGGCTGGGCTCCAGAAGGACTTTTCTAAAAGCTACAGAAGAAATGTGTTCTGTAGATAGAAACATTTGCAAGCTATTTCCTGGGGAAAAACCTCTAGGTGATCAAGATCTCCTAATATTATGTCTTGATCAAAAAGAGACCTTTATGAGCTTGTCTTTCCTTGGACCTGTGAAAACAACTATATGAAGAGGATGTTCATATAGGCCATGTTTCCTAGGGAGGAAAAGAGAAGCAACATTTCTCAGTGCTTTAGCCATATATATCCGCTGGGAATGTTTTGTGTTGTCTAATAATCACGGCTTAGACAAATAAAGTCATGTGTCACTTAAGAACAGGAATATGTTCTGAGAAGTGTGTTGCTAGGTGATTCCGTCATTGTGTGAACCTTGCAGAGTGTGCCTAGAAGAATTGTGGATAGTCTACTGCACACCTAGGCCTCCTGGAAGGCTGCTTTCAAGGTACACACATGTGCAGTATATTGCTATACTGAATACTGCAGGCAGTTGTAACACAATGATAAATATTTATGTATCTAAACATAACAAAATATAGAAAACAGAGCAGTAAAAATGCAGTGTTACAATCCCGTGGGACCACTATGGGCACTATCCTCTGTAGCTGACTAAATAGTTGTTATGCAGCACATGGCTGTATTGGATTTTTCTCCTTTACATATTAATAATCATGTAGACAGAAAGTAATGTCCTAAGTAATGTCATAGCTCGAGGTCCTTGTCAGGAACACGTACACTTTCGATCTTTCAGCTTCACTATCTTCATTATATTGATCTTTCATCCTCTTTGTTGTTACTTTATGGTTACAGAGTGAATCTGACAGTTCCAAGGACCTCAACTTCAGTAGAGGCAGGAAGAAAGAGGGAATGTCCCCTTTATCTAGAAATGAAACTGAGCCCACCAGCCAACTAACCCATAACTCTGATTGGTTGGAACATCATCTCTCTTAGTGATATGTAAGGCAAGAAAATTGGGTTTCGCAGTGGGAAAAAAGTATTTATGACTGACTTTAAAGCACCATAATTTGCTGTCTGGGACTAAGCACCTTGCAGAAGTGTTTGTTCCCAGAGTAGAGGGTAGAAGTGGATGTGAAGCAGGTAACTAATTTTTCTATCCCATCAGATGACCATCTTCCACCCATAGTGCCTTGTTCCCAGGTTCTTCTCCCTCCTCTGCCTTTACCACAATCAGAATATGAAAACTTAACAGGTTTGTCTTAAGTCTTGCTGAATGTTCCCCTCCAAAGAGTCACATTATAAGATTTTATCCCATAAAAATTATAGCTAACATTTATTTAATTACTGTAAAACAGAAAGTTTGATAAATTTGAAATAGTGTTGATAATTCTCACAACAATCTAACAGAATAGTTAACATCTCGCATCCTTTACTGAATTCCTGTACAACTTTGAGTACTGCCAATACCTCTTTCTTCTCCTGTATTACTCTAATTTGTCTAAATTATACAAAAACAGTCTCATTCCTAGGGGCAGGAAGATCTTGTAGTTGTGTCAGTCATTTATCAGTAATCATGTCAAACTAACTAAATAAGCCTTGTTTGTATACCAAGTGCCTAAAGACAAGCTTCTCAATGAAGACTTGACCTTGGTGTCCTTCTTTTGTCAAGGACTAAGATCTGTTTGTGAAAATTATGGTACAGTAGTTCTCCATCCTGGCTGGTTAGCTGACCTGGGGAAGGTCATGGATGGAGACCAGACATCAGTATTTTTTAAAATCTAAGTTTTCTTCTACAGTACAGATTGTATGTCTCTGCCTGTTTACCTAGTGATTCAGGTGATTCTAATCAGACTAGAGTGCATAAAATTGGTCTCATATAAGACTTTTTTGATATGTTGACTGAAGAATGATGAGGTTCATAGATTTGAAAATGAGAGCTTTATTTCTCATAAAGGATTACGACCCGCAGGCTGGCCATCTGTAGGTTAGAAAGCATAGCCTCCTCCCAGAAGCCGAGAGCAAGCACTCTGGGAAGGGGCACAGGGAACAGGGATTAATGTCTGAATGTACATAATAAGCTATCAGGGGAGTCATGACTATTTATTTAAGGAGAAACATGTATATACACAATTGAGCTTCCTGCTACTTCATAGGACCCATGTTCGAAAGATGGCAGCATCAGCATGATCTGAGGGAGGAGCTTTGACCTTCTGAGATTAAAAGGTGAAGCAGAGGACACAAAAACCATCACTGTGCCCCCTCCATAGACCAGACAAAGCCATTCCATGGTCGCTTATCAGAAAGGAATGCTAGCCAGTGGTTGTGCCGAAACCACGAAAGGGAGGAGCAGCATTCAGCATTGGTTGAAACCACAATGGAGCAAGTCTTTCTGAAGGGCTGGTTCTGGTTAGTCTTTAAGGAAGAAACCCTAATGGTGGTTTTATAGCAAGGGGGTATGCCAGAGGGAGAGTATAGAGAGGTGTGTCTGACCTCTCCTCCTGTCATGGCTGGGATTTCAGTTTTAATGTTCCTCTGGGGTCCCCTTGGCCAAGAGAGGGGATCCATTCACTCAGTGGGAGCTTAGGATTTTATTTTTATTATATATCTCAGAAGGAATAGCAGAAGCTCTTTCTTGGCTCTGGTCATGATGAAAAACTTAAGTCTAGTTTTAAGCCTAAGTGTGGCAGCAAAGTGTTAGGAGCTTTTATAAAACATAATAGAGCTAACATCTATAGAACCTCTACTACGATGCAAGTCACTATGCTAAGAATTTTAAATGGCTAATTATGTCCTTCACACCCCTCTTTGGGTGGAGCTATAGATTCATATTACCCATTTTACAGACATGGAAAATTGTACAAGGTCACAAAGCAAGCCTGGAATCAGAGGTCCAACCCAGAACATCTGACCCACAGTCTCTGGTTTTAGCTCTGTACAGTACTTCCTGTTCTAAATTGCCTTTGAACCCTTCAGTGGCATTATGAAGTATTATCCTCTCTACTGAGCCAGAAAAAGAATGGGAAGTGAGAGACCAAGATCAGGCTGCATTTATATCTTGGAGAAAGGAATATGATAGAGAAGAAGAAACAAAGATAGCCATTGGATATCGAGGTTAAGTCAGGATGCTATAAAGTCAAACCAGGGAACCTTCCTACCATGTGAATGCACTTACCATAAATGCAAGGACTTGATCTTTTCATAAAGCACAGCAGTTATTGGCAGGAAGTGTGAGACAGTGGAATAACCTGGACCTCAGAGTCTAACAGAGCTTTCTTGTCAGCCACAATCCTTACAAGTGTGGATTCTGTAAACTAATTCTTTGAACTGCTGAGCCTCAGTGTCCTCAATTATTAAAAAGACATATATAAAATCTTACGTTTCAAATGGCTCTGAGAATAAAAGGAGATAGTAAACATGGCAGCCTATAAATAGCTATAAATAGCTGCCTCACCCTCTTCCTTAAGCAACTTCTCAATTCAGCCATCAAAGGGTTAAGAAAGCCTATTGAGTGCAATCCTGCTGTTGGGATATTTCATTTCTGAACAAAGGTTCTATAATTTCAGCTCAGCTATGCCTATACCTAGCTCCTAGCTGAATCCTTATAGCTGCCTGTGGGACTTGTAAGCAAATCCAGGGCTCTGCAGTAATGCCCTTTGAAAAAGCATTGTGCTTTAATAAGTCACTTTTGTCTCCTCAGGCTAAGTTCACGTGAATTAGACTGCAAGGCACTTTATGCAAAACGTCTGACCTTCACTGGCTCTGATTTGCATTGTCATCGTTCCTTTATTCTGCTAAAGTACCTTCATTTTGCATAATGTTATAATGTTATTCAGGGCTTTGCAGTTAGCACTATTTCATTTCTCCAATTATAACCATTTTAGCCAAAGCTATAGATAACCTTCAGAAACCCATGCCTGTGTGATATTTCATTCACAAGGAGCAAGCAATAAAACTGGACTTTTTTCTTTTTAAGGATAAAACTAAAAAGCTTATTTTGAGCAGAAATTTAAAACTCCAAGATTAGATTTTCATTCCTTTCTTGGGGATTTAGAATGAGTGTTGTGTCTCCCCTGAAAGTCTCCGCATTACTAGTTATTACAGGCAAAGCTTAGTATAGACATAGAAGCATTCACTGAAGAAGATTTGCCCAGAGCTGTTGTACAATATGAGAGATTTCTCAATCTAAGATGTCTCTTCTGACTGCTCCCAATGGCTTACCCCACTGCAGAAATGCCACCCTGAGGCTAAGGATCGGAACCAGTTAATGAACAGATGTCTGTGGAAGACAGGACATATTACATTGTTATCTGTTCTTTATGTTACCCTAAATGAGATTCTGATCCTTTCATCCAATTGATTGCAGAAAGACTGAGACACAGAATCTGAAAGATGTGTATGGAAAGGGAGTGGGGAGAAAACCCCAAACCAAATGCCAACTTTTCCAAACTTTGCTGGGACCATTGATTAAAATTTGGATATGATAAACAGTGGCAAACAACCATTTATTTTCCACAGTATTTATCAAATACCTCCTGTCCACCAGAGATATCACATTAAGCACTAAGTAATACAAAATGCACCTACCTTCCATGGGGTTTGCTGTGCTAGTCACAAGATTAAGGTTAGGTAACTAGTATGGGAATTTTGGCAAATCGGAGAGTTTGAAGTTACATAGCTAAATTAAACTTCAAAGTACAAAGAACATGTGATTCTTTTATTTCTCTACTGTTATTTTACTCTTACTCTTATTTGCTAAATAGCTGTATTTAAAGAAAAACACAAAATTTAGCCCATGCTAACTGAAAAATGAATCTGTTGAATAGATAAGTCATTTATTTAAATTTCAGGACATATCTTTATTATCACTGCTGTTTTCCTTGGTCCTTTTCCCACCCCAGCACTTCCCAGGCTGACACGCCCCATGGTGCTTTGGGAAGGGCAGTTCCCTGGGTCTAATGTTTGAGCTTGTGTTGGGTGGCATCTCATGAAGTATGCTTGGTTTACTTCATCCCTGGCTGTTCATTTGCATTGATTCTGACATTCATCAATGGTGAACTCTTCTCTAGACTTTTCTCAGCTCAGGTAAGCCAGATGTTTCCACCACTCATTAAGCCCCCACCAGAAACCCTCCTTAGTTCTCACTGATGTGACAGATGTCTTTGAGTTGGGCCACTCCCTCTCTTCAGCCCTGACCCAGGAGGCCATCTTTGGCTTCCATTAAGAGTCTTCTCAAACCCTTACAGGCCCAAGGACTCGAAACCTAGTGCCCCTCCGTTTTACTACAACCTGAGGAATCTCAGGACTGCTAGTAAAAACTCTCTTTCTGCCAGCCTGTCCTCTGAAACCAGGTCTGAACCCTACTGGTTGGCTTGTGTCTGTTCTGCTTAATGTTGTTCTTAGCCAAGTCCTCAGTAGAGAGGTGAGAGCCCTCTGCCCTGTATAGTGCCCCAATACAGTCAGCATATCTCTCCTTCCAAAGCAAGAGATGGGCTTACACCCCTGGTTCCCTTTCTCCCCCCTTCCCTCACTTTCTGGGCTCCCAGAGAAGGAGCCTTTCCCCAAGGGTGAGCCTTCTTCTCCTCAAGAACACTCACCCTTTTCCACCTCCTTCCCTGTGCTATGCTAGCAGACAGAATGCAGAGATGCAGGACTATTAAAATAAAATCAATTGATAGGTATCTAAAAATATCATTCTTTTTAACCTTAAATATTCAGATTCTTGGTCACCAAATACTGAAGAAGCAATTTTGCTTTCCATTTTGCTGATAAGAAGAAAGACCAAAATGAAGAGTCAGAAATAAAATTGAGGGCAAATCAATCCCCATATATGAATACCTCAAGCAGATCTCTCCCTAATATCTATCACATCAGGGACACTACACTTTGGAGATCTCCCAACCTAACTGAATCTTCTATTTCTTTCTTTGAGAGATGCTCTTCTTTCTTCTGCCCCTTCAACAGAGAATTTCTCCAAGATCCTTTCCTTGGCCACCTTCCTTTTCTTTTTCTGATTGCTACTGTGTTTCTACATGCCTGTGAATGCATGTGCACGAGAACATGCATGTGTGGACTCTCAGAATTTAGCCATAATCTTTAAATCTAGACTTCACATTTCATTCTTACTTTGCCTGTTTTCCTAACTGGTATAGGAACCTATGCTAATTCCTCAAACTGAATAGTCCCCTTGGCAGTGACTTTCTAAGGGACCATATTCCTTTTCATTTTTGTATCTCTAGTGTCTATCACATTATCTAGTTCAACAAATATCTCATATAAATGGATGGGTGACTGGATGGATGAATGGAAACTCGGTGCCACACTTATGGCATATAATATAGCTTATAATAGAACTGTATGAATAAATGGATGAGTGGCATATGCTTGTAACTCCCTGCAACTAACTCTGATTCCTTGTCACACATGCTGTCTACCAACTTGAACAATCTGCTCCCCACAATTTTGTTGCAGGTCTAATATCAAACACTTACTTGCAGCTCCTTCTCACTGCTTTGATTTTCCAATGCTTACAACATTTGAGTTTTGTCAGGGAGATGTGGAACTGTTCAACCCTGTCACCCAGAATTGAATAATCCACAAAGTGTGGCATCAAAGCTGATAACAACATCCTTCTCAACTATCGTCTTCTTTTTCTGCTTTTCATTTCTACCTTTGTAAACCTACTCTGTCTCTTGCTGCACTTTAAACCATAATAGTGTCTCATTCAACCTCCCTTGTCACCAAAAAGCTGACACAGGTGCTCAGGAAACCAGTGGTATCTATAAAATAAAAAATCACTTTCTTTTTGGCTGATTATATTTCTCTCAAACACTTGTCCTCTTTCCCAGAAACTTAGCTGTACTATTTTTAGCCTGAATTAGGTGTGTCTCTTCCCAGGAGACTTCCTTTTGTAAGGAGTGGTAAGCACTCAGAATACATCTTCAATTTTCACTTACTAGCAATTGCCTTATTTATTAACCAACCATCTCTCCAGGCTGTGTTGATATTTTGAAAAAGGAAGTAACTACTAATTTGAACGTGGTCTTCATTTCTAGGCTTCTGGACCCACAAACACTGAATAAGAAAGAAAAGCATCTGATAATCCCAGAAATATTTTAACATAAATTCTCTCCTTGTGCTAGTCATTTATAAGTAATGAATAAACGCTCCTTGCTCTTTTTGTGAGTTACTTATTGCTACTCAACAAATCATTCCATAACTTTGTAGCTTTAATAATAACCCTGAGTTATATCTCATGATCTTTTAGATCTGGGAAGTTTTGCTATCTAGATTGGGCTTGGTTGATCTTGACTGGGCTCACTCACACATTTGTGGTCAGCTGAGAGGTACTTAGGCAGGTATGCTGATTCTGGAGGACCTTTATTTTCACATGTTTGAATGGGTTGGTCTAAGTTGACTTTGGCTGTGGCAATTCTACTCTCCCCATTTTTATCCTCCAGCAGGCTAGTTCTAACTTGGTTCTGAGCAGTTAGTAGAATCCCATGTACAAGTAAACTCAATCATGCAGGAGGAGAAGGGGAGACACTCAAGAGCTTTTTAAACCTCTTTTTGCAGCAAATTTGCTAAAATCATAATGACCAAAGGAAAGTGCACTTTGTGTCCAAAATCAGAGGGCTGTAGCTTCCCGGATGAAGGCCATGAGTAACAAGAAGCCAATAAGTTGAGTCATCAATGCCATTGATTGATCACTTTCCACACTCTTTCTGACTTTGTACATAGCTCATAAAAATACAGCTGAAATGCCCTACCTAATTTAATTCTTCTGGAAATACCACCATCATTATCAACATGAAGCACCAATAACTATACTTAAGCTATGAATAAAAATTCTTATTTAACTGACACAACAACCTTGTAAATAGAGAGTAGTACATTTTTCAAATGCGATGCTTTAACTCCAAACCCCATGGGCTTATGCATCAGACCAGTCTTCTTGCAAAAGCAGGTTGAATATTATATTTCCTGTATACACACATATGGATGATGGCCTTTCACCGTAACTTTGTTCTTGTGTCTTAGTAAAACTTCTTTGGTGAAGACTTTAGATACCATTTCCCTTCTTATAGTGTAAATTATTTGAATGGCCTCAGGGTGTGTGAATATACAAGTATATATGAAATTGAGAGGTGCAGTGAGAAATATAACTCAGGGTTTTTTTCTCGATAATGGCTCACCAAGTCCTCAGCCCTTTGGAATCTCTCTGGATCCTCTCAAATTGTTGCTAGTTAGCACAACAGAAATGGTCAAGGGATCTGCCGTAGTGGGCAACCTTCAGCCTTGGGCCAGCCTGTTCTAGGTCTGCTTTCCTAGATCCAGAAAAGAGGGGACCTACCCATGTAAACATGGGGTAAAACTAACCAAATTTCACAGCAGGTGAGAATGAGGAAGAATGAGGGGGAAAGAGAAACCCAGTACTTTAGCCATCATGTCTCATTGAGCCTGACTTGGAATATACTCTCATACAATTGACTGTCAACAAAATCCTCAGGATAAAAAAATCACTTCATGTGATTAAAAATTTATTTTTCCTAATAAATAAGCTTCTGAAATGACCAAGGCATTCTAGAAACATAGTCTGCAGGTTGCTGTGATTTCTTCAATAAAGCCTACGCTGTGGGCAGAGAGGGACATTGTAAAATATATCATAGTGCTTATCAGAGTTCTTTGTTTTGTGTGCTCAGGATTAATTTGCATGATGTGCTCCATGGGCCCTAAAAGTGTCCTGAGTAAAAATCAAAGCCAAGGAGTGACAATGTTTTCCCATAAAAGACCAGATGATGAATATTTCAGGCTTTTCGGTCCATATGATCTCTATTGCACATTTACCATTTTGCACAGAAGCAGCCATAGACAATACATAAATGGATGTCCATGGCTTATTTCCTATAAAGCTTCATTTACAAAAACAGATAGTGACCAGATTTGGCCTGCAAGATGGAGTTCTCTGACAACTGATCTGAGTGATCAGAAATCTGTGCAGATTTGGCCCGTGTTGCTTTGAGCACTAGGTTTGGCTTCCAAGCAGGATAAACCACAGGAAAGTTTAACTGAGAAATTTAAGTTCCTACTTCTGTCTATGATAATCTGTGATTGGAATATGGCCAACTTGGTGAAGAATTGTGTACTAAGCCAGTGGACTTGACAGCCAAGATGGGACCTCTTTTTGGGAAACTGAGACTCCTAGAGGGAATGAGACTAGTCACAGAAGAGCCTTTTCTGCCCTTGGAGATAAATTCAGTGCTTTTTTTCAGCCACAAACCTACTCTACAGTGTTTGAAGATCTAAAGGCAGAAAGAACAATGAACTCAACACTTAACAAGCCCTGAACTCAAAGCAAAGAGACTTGAGGTCCAGTTGCAGCCTTGCTACTAACACACTCTGCCAGTCAGTTATTTTAATGATTGTAATAAAGTTTCCCCACCTATGAAACAAGGGATTCTATCATTTCTCTGAGTTTTCACCTATGAACCCACATATGTCATAAACACACGCTCACACACATGTTCACCATTAAACTGTAAAATCATTAAGGCTGCTTGATTATTTAAAAGGAATATTTCTGCAACCCCCCCCCCAACTTACTAAATAATAATCTCTGGGGGTTGGGGAATGGGAATGTATGAATAGCATGAGCTCTGGGGATTCTTAAAATTCAGAAACTTTGAGAACCATCAGATAAGAAAGATACCTTCTAGCATACCTTCAAGTCCAAAGTCATGTGTCTCTCTAAATGTGGTTAAAATATGCCATCCTCTGCAGAGCTGACTGCTTAGGGAGAAGTGCCTTTTAATCATGAAACACGTGGAATTCATTAGCTCTATGTGGAATTTTGGAAAGAATAACCAACCTCACCTAGACCCCTGGAGAAATGGCTTTTTGGCTTGGGCAGACATGTTATTTGACAATCAGAAAGGAAAAAAAATCATATCCCCACACCCTTTTCCTCAGGCCAAAATGTATACTTGTAACTCATCCTGAATGCCTTTCCAGGGAGGTGGCCACAGCCGATGGGAGACCTCTTGCTTGTAGCAACAGGCCCTAGAAACTGAATCATAGCCGGAAATTGATATAGGTCCCTTTAGCTCAACAGAGAAGCTGAGAGAAAGCTGTGTGTGCATACATATGTGTAGATGTGATGTGTGCATGTGTATTCTATATGGTGTTTCTGTATACAGACTTATATGTATCATGTATGGTGTGTGTACTGCTTGTGGTTGTGGCATGTGTTTGTTGTGAGTATGTGTGTATACACGTTGTTGTGTACCTGTTTTTTGTGCAGTGTGTGTGCATGCTGTGTGGTGTGTCTATATTTAGTATGTGGTATTTATGGTATACATGGTGTTTGTGTCTGCGGTATGTATATTTTGTATGTATATAGTATGCATGGTATTCATATGTGTGCATGTATGTTTAGGAGGGCAATGTGAGGGGATTGTTAGCCCAGAGAGTCAGGGCCTATAAAGTCAACAGTTCCTACTGTGCGCCAGCTCCAGGCTGGGTACTAAAGGTATAGAGATGAATTCAAGTAAGTCACTGCCCAAAAATCCTCAGAGCCCAGTGTGCAACTTTCAATGAGTGTCATCAGCTAAAAAGACACTCCCAGCATCACCCTCCCAGCAAAGATAGAGATTATGATTCTTCCCAATTTATTGACAGGGGAGACTGAGGCTAAAGGAGGTTAGCCATGGAACACTGTGACAAACTGAAGAACTTGAACGCAGGCAGGTCAGATTCTGGATCCCATTCTATTAACCTTCTGATCATAGATAGTAGCTATCTTTATTAGCGGGTTTTGCATGCATCATGATCTCACGAAGGGGCTCGGGACAATCTCATGGGGTGGACACTGTTATCATTCCCACCATACCAAAGAGTGAATGGCCCAAGGCCACAGAGTTAGTAAATGGCGGAGCTAGGATTTGAACATAGGCAGTCTGGCTTGGGATGCATGGCCCAAGTGTTCAGGTAAAGACAGACAAGTATGGAAATGAATGATGACACAGAAGATGCATAAACAAAGAAAAAGCTAGCTATCTGGGAAAGGATCCAGAAGTACTATCTATTTTCTTACACTTGCAAATGTGACTCTGGGAGGAATAGCTATATTCTCACCATGACTTTTAAGACAACAAGGGAGAGATTAGTAGTTGTAATTTCCCACCTGTTGATTTGTCTCTGGTTGGGTGGGGACAGGGAGCCATATTTTATCTTTTTGCCTATTTTTAAACATAAAGTCCCTTGAGGAAATGTAAAATGCCTCTATAGATCATGCCAATAGCCTCTTAGAGTGTCTCCCTTCCTCAGGGAGCTAAAGAAGAGTTAAGGGCAGGCAGGTTTACAGGGAGACAGGCAGGGAATAAGGAAATAAAAGGCTTGTGTATGCAGAATGATGCTATTCAGAGAGCCAGGGGCTGGGGCATTGGAAAGAAAGTCTATTGTATATTTTGCCCCCAGGTTTGCTGCTGTTTCTCATCTTCTTTCCAAAATAACTAGAGATTATTAAATAATAAGCTTATGATCACCGTATGTTTTTTAAAAAGATAAGTCTGATTAGGTTTATTCCCCCAAATTTGTCTTTCCATCACAGGTATTTATGTGTGGAGGACATTAATGACTATAGCCAGAAGCTGAATGTTTGTTGGAACCATATTGTATTTATTATTAAATATAAATAAAAATTTAAAAAACCTTGAAAAGCAAATGAGATGTACAGAAGAATAAATGAACTTAAATATTCACAGAAACTGCACTGAAGACATCTTAGCAGAGCACCTGGGTCAGGTCCTCCAATCATCTGGAGAGTGGGAGTGTGTGCATGTGAGTATGTACGTGTGCACACATCACTTCCGGCCACTTCACACCTGCACACTTCTAAGGATGAGAAGTCACTGCCTGCCCAGCAGGTCACTTAAGCATTTTGCAGCTCTGATGGTTAGGATGGGATCCTAATAATATTTACCATATGTCCTAATTCTGAATTCTGAATCTACCCAGAGTTAATGTTGAATATTCGTTAATCAATCCTTTAGAAAGAAGGTCATGAAAGACAAATATGTGTATAAGCAAAATAAAGAAACTAGTGAATTCTTATAGACACAAAACGCCCATTGATTATTTGAAGATGACTAATGTATCCCTCAAAGCCTTTTTGTTCTTCATCTGGCTTAAATTCCTCCTCTGCCTGTCTCTAATCCCCACATTTTGAGTCATATAATTCTCTCCCCCAGACTTTTATGTGTGCATGTGTACCCACACTCACCACCAACTGGCAGGTATAGCTGTCTTTCTTTAAACTCTGATACTGTCCTTAGGTATAGTGTGCAGTACTCAGGAGACTCCTTTTAAAGTTAAGCTTGCTAATAATGCACCAGCACTGGTGTCCTCATTATTACAGTGTGTTCCTTTCATGCCCCAGAGCTCTCAGTCCCCAACATGTAGTTGGGTACATCACTGACTCTTGTTGCCATCTCTTGAGTATGATCCTGCCTTAAACCACACCTTTTAATAATTAGGCTCATTCCTATCTCACCTCACCTGCTGTTGCTTTGACTAAAGCCTTGATCCTCAGCTTCTGTCCAGTGACCCTTCCTGATCTCATTCCATCAGACACTTTAACAAATTCAGTCTTTATATCAAAACAATTAATTAAATGTTTGCAAGGAAGGCCAAGAGCAGACAGATTTTAGTGGGCAGCTAAAGATTACCCCATTCCTCAACTAACATGTATCTATCGAAACCTACTATCTCTAGGCCTTCATTTTTCAAGTTTTTCTTCCAAATATTCTGAAAGACACTTCCACATCCCTTGCTGAAATGGACATACATGGGATTGGGCACATTCAGTGCTTTGCTAGTGTGACAACCCTATCAGAAAAGGGAAGAGGTGAATTTAACATCAAACCAGTAATCCATACTGGTTCCTGATCATTGCTATTTCCTTCTCTACGTACTAAGAAAAAAATTTTATACACACACACACATACATATGTTTAATTATTAATTATAGAGTTTTCTTGGAGATGAGCATCAAATTTAGATGCCAATTCTAACATCCATCTTCTTCATGTAACATTGAATAATTTGTCCATCTTAGGTCCTCTGGAGTTATCCTCTATAGCTCATCTCTAATTATTTGCAGTTACAGCTGTATTTTTAACTTCTTCACAGGAAATCATGAGAATCCAATGTGACTTCAAATTTTGTCTCTTTTGAGTAATTTATTCAAGGTGGTAACCAGGAGAAAATGATTTATTTCTATCACACCACAGTTTCCTCAGCTGCAAAATGGTATAATAATGGTTATCTTCCAGAGTTGTGAGAAAAAAAGTCCAGAGCATGCCTAAAAGCCTTCATGTGGTGCCAGATGTGCCTTTTACCAAATACCTTCCCCTATTGTAAGATAGATGTTTTCATTTCTGTGCTTTTGCAGATTCTGTGCTTCCACAATATGCCCTATGTATCCTTGTCTCCATGTTCTTCCCTTTCCAGGTGGAAAATTATTGTCTTCGACAAAGATGACACATTTTACAAGTCTTATACAGCTCCGATTCCTCACTGTCATTGATCAACCTGATGTCTTCTGCCCTGAGTAATGAGCTTCTTTGTTTCTTACTCTCCTTATTGTGCAAGTAGTCTCTAACTAATCTCACACCAACCCCAGCACCCCTTTTATCCTGAGTTTTTCACAAGTCTCAGTTTATTCACAAGAACTAATTGAAGGCACACTACATCCAGAATGCACTAAATGTTGAAGACATTGATGAACAGAGACAGGGTCCCTGCTGTCAAACATCTTACAGTGAACATTAGGTTCCTGCAGCTAAGGCTGGGTTTAACTTGTTCCCCAAATTTTAGGGTAAATGTGGCACACAATTGAACCTTCTAATCTAAGTACCCCTTCTGCAAAGGGCATCTGAGAAGCCTGATCAGCACTGAGAAAATATTATGAAATAGCTGTTGGGGGGCCATGAGCCTCCTCCTGACATCACCTGCCTGCATTCAATGGATTACCAGCTAATCCTTATTAAATGGCTACTGGATAGGGTTATTAAGATATAACTGATAACAACTAGGATATGAACCACTTCCAGGGGGAGTGGAGTGGGTGCCCTTATTCTATCGACTCCAAAAGAGGGTGAGAATTGATTTAAGTCGCTATTCTTCCTCCCACCACCTAATCATTAACCCTCATATATCAACCTCTAAATACTGAGAACAGAAGATCCTTGTACTCCATGATTACACATGGTATGCATTATAAATACACACCTTGTAAATCTCCTTTCATCCTTACTCATTCTCCATATAGTGGGGTATGTGGTCTTCACTAGCAGTGGGTCTTGGAGATCTAGGTTATTGTTCCCTTTCTGTTGCTGGTTCTGTATGTGACCAAAAGGAAGTAGCCATGCCATTTCTTCAACTTGAAAGAAGGTCTTGCTCTCGAGTTCTAAGTGCTCAATTGCCTCAGTCCTGGAGACACTTGGCTGTGCCCAGATTTCAGCAATGTGTATCCCACCTGAACACAATCACCTCTGCAGAATCAAGGGTGGAGCTCTTCAAGTGGTCTCCCATACTATAGCTTGAACTCACACATTCCTGTCTGACAGCTCATTCCCTCATTCAGACAACCTTCTGAGGTATGTGTCAGCATTGGCGGGGAATAGGACTGGGCTCGAGGCAGCAGAATTGCATCCTGACTTTGTCAATTATATGCTGTGTGGACATGAGGAAGCTGTGTCATTTCTTTTTTTTTTTTTTCATTTTTATTTTTTTATTGAGCAATAATAATAATAATAATGCAAAAAAGTAACATTCACATTGTCAGATAAGAATAGAAGCTGTGTCATTTCTCTGAGCTTTTGCTTCCACTGTCAATTGGGCATAATGGTACACCCTTCAAAGGCAATAGTAGTTCTCAAATGTTCTTAAAACTAAAGTATTCGTCTAATTCAAAGACAGCCTGGGGGCCTTGAGTGTGCAGTTGTGAAGTTAGCAAGTATGGGCTTACTTAGATTCCTTATTTAGATAGTTTGCTTAGTTTGAATGAATCCACTGAGGTAGGCTGCATGAGGGAGTGGGACTCAAATGTCCTCAAGTTACTCCAAGGCCACAGTCATTATTCACAGATCAATTGTGACAATCCAATGTGATTCTATATACCAAAGTGCCTGGAATATGTTTAAAGAAATAAAATATCCTGCTTTTGTATGTGATTCTACTTTCTGACTAGTCCTAAGTTCAGAGTTTCAAAACTCTGAAATCCTTTGCCCTGTTGTAAGGCCCACCCTAAGGAAAGAAGATAGCATGATGTAGGGACGGTATCTAAAGAAACAAAATAATTCTCTGTTAGGAAATACTGTCTTAGTTCTTAAGGTTTAAGACAAGATCGCTGAGAAGATAGAACATTTTAGATGGTGGCTACGTGGCTCAATCAGTAACTGGTTGGGATTTGTTTATCTCACCCTTAACAACATTTGGAAACTGAATGTGTGCCTGGCACCTAGCAGGCCCTCAGTAAGTGTTCAGTCACTGAATGGATGAATTACTGAATTTGTGTCTAAATGAAAAATAGGGAATAAAATATTTCATAAGGAAAATGCTATGAAATTTTAATTTCACACCTACTTACCACCCCCCAAATTAATTAATTCAAAGGCAAAACTCCAGGGATTTTACTCCCATAGCATTATTACATGCACAATCCCAGGAGGGTGCTTCCAAGTATTTTGAAACTTTAAAAAAATTTTTTTTCTTCCAGCCTTGGCAAATTTTATTGTGAGATTAGAGAAGCAGAAAGAGGAGGAGAAAATATAAACCATCCTCTAAAATTTCAGAGTCTGTGGGAGTCAGCCCCCCTCTTGTCTATCTGCCTCTCCTCCTCTCAAGTAACAGAATCTTCTTTTTCCAGTTGGGCGCATGGCTGCCTTGGATAAAAGCTACATTTTTCTGCTTCTGTTGAAACTAGGTGTGGCTATGTGATATGCTCTGCAATGGGATGTGAGCAGAGTGTTGATTACATCTTCCCGGAAATGTCCTTCATGGGACAGAGCGGCTCCTGCCTTCCCTTTTTTCCTTAAGTGCTGGCTAACATGGATAATGAGATAAACTTGGAAGCCTGAGTCAAAGAGGAAGGACAAATCTAATCCTGAATAATTTCTCTTCAAATCTTACCTAAGAGAGAAATACACTTCCATCTTAAAAAACAAATAAAAACAGAAATGTGTGTTGGAGTTTTCTCTTACACGTAGTTGGAGCTAACTCTGACTTACAGAGTTGATGCTCGGAAAGCTTGAAAATGTCGTTCACACAGTGTGCTGCGACTGAATGAGCACTGAACTAAGAGTCAGAAAAACTGAGTTCCAATTCAGCTTTTAGCATCATTTAGCTGATTGACTTTCAACAAATCATCCTCTTCTATGCCTCAGCTTTCCCCTGATGATAATATGGGGAAATTTCCTCTCCAAATTTACTATCCATAACAATTATTTTAAAAATATATATATACATATATATGTATATATATTTATCATGCACTCCTATCTGAAAGATCTCAAGTTTAAAAAATTAGAAAAAGAGGAGTCTGGTGTTAGTTACACACATATAACAGATATTCATTGTGCACCTGACTCATGCCAGGTATTGCAATAGGTACTGGACATAAAGAATTGAGCTAAACAGAGATAGTTCCTGTCCTTAGGAAGGATACTATCCAGTTAAGAGAAGAGACATTGTAAACAGAAGAGAAGAGGCATATGTTACGGAACTAGGTGTGTCAGGGCACATTACTAGGTTGTGCTCAAGTTTGTTAAGCTAAAATAAGACTCATGTGTTCACTCTTTCCCAGACCTGACCCTATTGGTAATGGCTGGAAAAAAATATCCACTCCTTAACACTTCTGTTTTTAAACTCTGAAAGATAATTTTTCTCAAAGTTACAACCTCAAGCATTTTGAGATTAGACAATCACCTTTTCAGATACCAGATTTTCCAATTCAGTATTTAAAATGTAGGGCCACTGTATAATCCCAACCAGTATATGTAGTGGATGGTATGATCCTCAACTACAGAGGCAGAAGTGGAAACCTGGCAACTTATGCTAAGTTGCATATATGTGGTCAAATAGCTAGTAAGGGGTAGAACCTGGACTTTCCTCTGACCATCCATTTTCTGGTCCAGGATTTTGTCCACCTCTCTTTCTAGAACAGCCATTATTTGCACATACAAGGGTAACTGTAAGGGAAAGAAACTAATTTATCTCTTTAAATGGAAAGTTGGCCAGTTAATCTAACAATGCTAGCTGGAGAGATTAAAGTCAAGTGATGCCCTCATTCCATTTAGGACCCACACAAGCCACGCAAGAGAATAAATGAAGACTTTAAAACCACATAGCTTGATCATACTCTTCGTTCAACAGAATTGATTCTAAAAAATACTTCTCTGTTTTCAAAGAATCAAATCCACCCTCAAAAAAGCAGCACCATATGGTATACTCAAAGGAATGTGTTGTAATCTCTAAAGAGCATTCTCAGAATGTTCAAACGTGTTTTGAGTAGTGGCACTGTCTTCTGAATAAGGGCTCACACTCCTTGGATGATGTCTTTGAGGGCAATCTACCATTCTTTGAATGAATTGGTCCTGATATACTAAAACCTATAAGATTATATACTTTTAAAGAGATGAATTGTATGATATGTGATTTATATCTCAATGAAGCAGACTTTTTTTCCCAAGTAGCCTCAGTGGCTTATCTTGCACATACAGTTAACACAGGATAGCTGTTGCAAAGCTCAGAGGGGTATCTTTATGGCTGCAGGTTTCAGTTAAACTAGAGACACATAAACCCACCATTAACCTTGCTTCTTCCAGCTTATGAGATAGCTGGTGATCTGTGACCTTCCTGGTTTCCATGTGCTCAAAGCGTCCATTACTTCACAGGAAGTAAAGAGAGAATAGGTTGAGCTTTCCTGTCTTTTTTTTCAACAAAGGTCTTTGACATGGAAGAGTCTTAAGAGAGGGAAATCTTCATGTCATGACCCAGATACTATGGGGTTGCCAAGCCATCACAGAAACTGACAAATCTCCCAAGGCCCCTCAAGAAAACTATTTCCTCAAGAAAATCCCCTATAGCAGAGTTCAAGGAAGCTACAGAAATCTGCAAGACGTGGAGGTGGCAAATGTGAAAACAAATGTTGAAGAGTTAAAGCTAAACACTCAGAGGAGTATGTTTGGTCAATGGCCTGGGGCCGTTAAACCCCAGCAGGAGCACTAACTCTGAGTTGGGAGATTAATTAGGTGAAAGGCATGGGCACCTTGACATTCCAGAGAACGTCCTCATTAGCAAAACTAGCTAATAACTGAGAAAACCTAGTGATACATGGAAAAAGGGAGTCCAGTTTCCTGAAAAGAACTTCTATGGCTCTGAGCTAAACACACACACAAATACACACCACACACTTTTATATTTCATCTAGACAGTTGTACATAAAATTCCCTCCTCATTTTTTGTATATTCTTTCCTTTGTATCTCTTTTTTTCATTTTCCTTCCCTTTCTTTTAAGTCACTCATACAGGGGTCTACTCCAGGCCAAGCACTAAGGGAACCATAATGATAAACACTGCTGTAGCACCTACCTCTCATGTGGCTTATGTTCATTGGGATATTTCTAGAAAAAAATCTAGACTCTTGCAAAAGTTGCTTCTCCTCATTCCTGCATGTGACTCAGTCCATAGCTGTGTGTCTAAGTGCCCCATCAGGGAGGTGGAATAATACTGAAAAACGCCTCCTTTGGCATTTGGTAAGATTGATTTTAGCCATCAACAAGTGTTGGGGTATCTGGAAGGACCCCTAAGCCCTGGAGTAGGAACAGAATCTCAGAGGCCTAAGGCAATGCCAAATTTTTATGTCCCTGGAACAAAGAAGAAGGCCCCAAACCAGAAGAATCTTGGTTTTCAAGATTTTGACTTCCCCCATCCTAGTTTTCTTCAATTCCTCAGCAGCACAGGAGGCCAATCATCGCAATGAATGATTTGGGAGCAGGTGCTATATCAGACCAGCCAAAGATGCCAGGACACCCACTTTCTAAGATTATTGTTACCTATAGAAAAGTGGGAAAACAAAGTATTTTGGTATTGACTCAAAGACCACAAGTCAAAGTTGCACTGGAATGATATTTCCAAGGTGGAAATTTATACACAAGGCCTAACAATTAAGTTGGTGAACTTGCCATAGTGTGCTTATGTTTACAGCACTGTTTAAACTACTTAATAAAGTTTTATAATCTTAGTATATTGGAGTCTCCCTGAGTGCCATTCATTATTGCTGTTGTGTGGTTTTTGTGCTCTGAAAACAGCTCTGATAGCCATTCCAGAAAAAGAGTTCTAAAATTAATTTGAAGGGTGGGCTAAGAACCTCTTTGATAAAGTATATAGCACTTTTTCCTAAGGTGAGTTCACAAACTTAATTGTCAGACCTTATATTTTTGAACTCAAATATTTGAGTTCATTAGAATTAGCTTTTGCATACATGTATTTAAACGTCAAAAAACAAATGAATAAATAAATAAATAAATAAATAAATAAATAAATAACAGAAAAAAAAAGAAACTACAACAAAACTCAAAAAAAAAAAAAAAAGAATTAGCTTTTGCTGTGAGCAAAAGAGTCTTAGAAAATTGCTGCTTAAATAAAGTGAAAGTTATTGTAATTTCTCTGTCACATTTAAGAATTCTTGAAGCAGGCCTTCCAAAGCTGGTATATGAGCTCCACATGTTGCAACCAGGATCCTTCTGTATCTTACCCTTTGTGCATAACTTCCATTTCCAAAATATCTTCATGGTCCAAACTTCCTTCTGAAATCAGCTATTGCACTCATATTTATTTCCAAAGCAAATAAAGGGGCAAGTTTCCTCTCCTTTAAAGAAACTTCATGGAGGATCCCAGTGGCACCACTGTTTCTGTAACATGGTTCAGAATTAGCCACATGTTCACGTGTGGTAAGAAAAGGTGAACAAGGTACTGTGTTGGTTCGGCAGTAAAGTGCTTAGGTAAAAATTAGAGCTATTGTTAAATGCAAAGAGAGGATGAATTAGGAGGTCAGCTACAGATAATCTCTGCCACAATCATTAATAGCTGGAAAAAAATTTTTTTGCAAGCCAGCTATAGTACTAACTAGCCCAATATCCTCAGGAAGGAAATCTTCTGCCTCCCTGAGCCTCATTTTTCTTAGCTCTGAAATGAGAACATCATCAAGATCACTCAGATATTACCTTTCCATTTTTTAAAACCTGTTCGACTTGGATAGATTATGTAGAGAATTTGTCAATTCCTATGTTTTTTTGCTCCTTGACAGTTATCTACAAAACCTGTATATCTTTTGGTAAGACAGATCAAGACATGCTGCATTCAGCAAGAAGAAAAATCTCTCAGAGTACTACCATTAAGCTAATGACAAGAAAGTGCAAGGTTCATTAATCTGCAAGTTAATTTCCAATAAGCAGTCAACTCCCTATTCAACAATTGTCTTAAAAACCAGACAGTTAAGAAAGAAACAACCGGCTCAGTGCCTGTGGCTCAACAGGCTAAGGTGCCAGCCATGTACACCTGAGCTGGCGGGTTTGAATCCAGCCTGGGCCCGCCAAACAACAATGACGGCTGCAACCAAAAAATGGCCGGGTGTTGTGGCGGGTGCCTATAGTCCCAGCTACTTGGGAGGCTGAGGCAAGAGATTCGCTTGAGCCCAGGAATTGGAGGTTGCTGTGAGCTGTGATGCCATAGCACTCTATCCAGAGTGACAGCTTGAGGCTCTGTCTCAAAAAAAAAAAAAAGAAACAACCAGTCAGTTAATACTTCATTGGTTCCTATTTTTCCAAACCTTTCTTCAATCATGAGGATGAAGTGTAACCAATGACTCATAGGAACCCACTGAGACCTTCATGACATCTTGTACAACTTTCCCAAACACAGACACTAATAGAGATTTTGCAAATTTAGATCACTCTGTATTTGCACACACATGATTATGATGGGACGAAGGGACAGAAGGAGGTTCAAGAGAACTCCACATTTCTCGGCAATTGACCAAAGAAATTATGTTTCTACTGCTGACCCTGCTAACATCTTGCAGGAATATTCAAACTTTTTTTCTTTTCTGCTATACACAAGAAGAATAAGAGTTGTCTTGGGGCACACACTGAATACACAAAGACTAACACAAGCTGATGGGCAAAAACAAAAACAGATTTATGCATAGTTTGTGTGATATCAACAAAAATATCTGCATGCAGCCCATAGGCTACAGATTGCACGCCCCTGAGAGAGAAAAAATCTTTAGACATTACTTTCATTGCCCTTCAACCACTTAACCCAAAGAACTCTTTCTCAGATGTCAGCATCACCAAAACATTTTTTTAATGTCACAGACTCTGAAATTCTTTTTTTTTTTTGCTGTTATAGCATTGCAGCTAAGATTGAAGAATTCAGACTTTGTAATTACATGACTTCAGTGCTATTTCCCATTCTGAAATTTGCAAGCTATATAGCCTTGAGCAAATTACTCAACCTCTGTATACTTTGGTCTTCTCCTCTGCAATATTGGGAGTGGTGTTGACATTTATCTTTCCATGAAGGTATTTATTAAGTGCAAGAAATCTAGGAATACACTTGATAAATTTTGCCTTAAAAAATGCAGCACACTTTTATCCGACATTACACTTTTACATTTCCACTAAATTTTCTCTTTGTCCTTATTTTCAACTCTGTTTCTCAATTCCAAACCTACAATTCTGAGTACCCAGTTACCTGGCCATTGAGGAAACTGTCTCAACTGCAATCATGTGAGCCTCAAGTCCCCTTCTTTCTCTCCTTGACCCATCATGGCATTCTTCATTCCAATTTCCACTCTTTCGTTGCAGGCCTTTTAAGTATTGTTAGGAAGAAATTCCTTCAATCTCTTAGTTATCAACACTATAAACTCATAATACATTAAGCCTTAAGTGGAGTCAGATGCTATGAGGCCCCTCTATGAGTCACACTTAGGTCCCACTTTCCACAGTAGGGGGCCTCACTTTCCCACAGGAGCCTGTTATATCAACCTCTCCTCTCTGAATGAATTATTTTTTTCATGTTTCCTGATTTGTTCTATCAAAAAATACATATTCAGTCTTTTCCATGAGCTGGTTTAATGATTCCCAATGAGACTGCTGAGTCTCAATTGTGCATTCATTCATTAAACATGGGCTTACTGCTTCAAAAAGACCAAGAAGACCTTTAGCACATATCTCTTTTCTTCCCCTTAAATCTAAGTAGGAAAATTTTCTTCTTCTTTTTTTTTTTTTACAATTTAATTCCTTTTGTTTCCATTTCTCTCCAGTTTTATCCTGTCCTTTGGTATCCATTTTTACATTTTTTCATTTCTCCCTCAGATGAGTTTTTATTCTTTAATCGCTTTAAGAGTCTCCATCAAGAAAGCAAAAGAACCACTGCCCCCACCCCCAATCCTTCACTCTTTTCAAACATCTGAAACATATTCAGCACTTTCCCAAACTCCTCCCCCATCCACTTCTGGACCCACAGGAATGAGGTTTGACCCCATAGACAAATGGCTTTCTTCAGCTTCACCAAGGACCATCTTAGTGACAACTTCTAGGGATCGTCCTCAGTACTCAGGTCACTTCCCTGATCTTTCTACAACATTTAGCCCTAATGACTCCACTCTGCTTGAACTAATCTTTTTCCCTTCTGTCATTTTATCCTGAGCAGTTTTCTGCAACGTTTCTGTTTCTTCTCACCATCCTTCCCCGAATTCAGCCATTGAGGCACTCCCCAAAGGTTTGTTCTCTCTGCTTCTCCCATGTCTATATTACTTCTCTTCAGTTAGTTTCATCACTGTGTAAATGTAGAAAATACATGACCTTCTCTGAGTCCTAACCTTTCCCCCATGTCACAGACCCCTGATTTCCGCTTATTACTGAACATCTCCATACAGACGGCCACTCAGACACATGCCTCAAAAGGAACACATGGCTTCATCACACTTAGCTCTCTTTCTGCAAAGGCCCTGTACCTGCCCCATTTCTGTAGGCTTGCCATTTTTCCTGGTCAGAATCCACAGTGTCCTGAGTAACCAAAGATTTTTCCTACATCCAGATACAATTATGTCATTCTTTCATTCAAAAAATACTAATCAAAATCCTCCCACAGATGGCTCGGTGCCTGTGGCTCAACGGGCTAAGGCGCCAGCCACGTACACCTGAGCTGGCGGGTTCGAATCCAGCCTGGGCCCACCAAACAACAATGACGGCTGCAACCAAAAAATGGCCGGGCGTTGTGGCGGGTGCCTGTAGTCCCAGCT
>CAUYRH010032505.1:0-10351 GCA_963574655.1 Perodicticus potto | reverse complement strand
AGATGTAATTTAATATAATAGATTTTTTTAATGAATTAATCTAAATACATCAATCTTGAGCTTTTTATACAAACATAACTATTTAATTGAGGATTGTGTGTCTACATAAGACGTATACATACATAAATATACAACATAGATACATTATAAATAGTCAAATAAGGTACAGAAATATTTATCTTGCCAAATTAAGCCAAATAATCTCTTCAGTGTGCACTCAAACATGTAATAAACTTTGAATAATTTAAATAATGTGCCAAATTTTAAGTTACATTTCAATATCTAAATCATAATCTTATACTTACTTATGGAACTCTATAATTTGATACAAATAAAAACTTGTCATATAGGAATTTTTTCTGTTTTTTCTCTGTAATCAACAAACTAAGGCAGAAACATCTTTATTTAGTAGTGGGCCCTGAAATATCTGATTTGCAGTGGAATTATGAAGAACAACTACATAATATGTTAAGAAATAAAGGCCAGGTGCAGTGGCTCATGCCTATAATCCTAGCACTCTGGGACGCCAAGGTGGGTAGATTGCCTGAGCTCACTGGTTTGAGACCAGCCTGAGCAAGAGCAAGATCCCATCGCTAAAAAATAGCTGGGCATATTTGCGGGCATCTGTAGTCCCAGCAATTTGAGAGGCTGAGGCAGGAGAATAACTTGAACCCGGGAGTTTGAGGTCGCTGTGAGCTATGACAGCACAGTACTCTTCTGAGGGCAACAAAGTAAGACTCTGTCTCCAAAAAAAAAAAAAACAGTGCTTGAGATATGTGTTGTTGTTGTTTTTTTGAGACAGAGCCTCAAGGTTTCACCCTGGATAGAGTGCCGTGGCATCACAGCTCACTGCAACCTCCAACTCCTGGGCTCAAGCAATTCTCCTACCTCCGCCTCCCAAGTAGCTGGGATTACAGGCACCTGCCACAATGCCTGGCTATTTTTTTTTTTTGGTTGCAGCCATCATTGTTTGGTGGGCCCGGGCTGGATTCGAACCTGCCAGCTCAGGTGTATGTGGCTGGCACCTTAGCACTTGAGCCACAGGGGCCGAGCCCTTTTTTTTTTGTTTTTGAGCCAGTCTCACTGTGTCACCCTCAATAGAGTGCTTTGGCATCACAGCTCACAGCAACCTCAAACTCTTAGGCTTAAGCGATTCTCTTGCCTTGGCCTACCAAGTAGCTGGGACTACAGGCATCTGCCACAACGCCTGGCTATTTTTTTGTTGCAGTTGTCACTGCTGTTTAGCCAGCCCAGCCGGGTTCAAACCTGCCAACCTAGATGTATGTGGCCGGCGCCCTACCCACTGAGCTATGGGCACCGCCAAGATATGTGTCTTTGTCTTTCATTAATGGCATATTTTTTAGTACTTTCTTTTGGTAAAAGACAAAGTGAAGAATAATGACTAGTCTCGCTGAGTAAAGCTCAGGAAACCTACTCTAGCTGTTAGGCATTCCTCTCTGTTGCCTAAATTTTTTCATCTTGCCATGGAGAATTTTATAGCATCTTGGTTTAACAGGCATTTGAAAGAGGACACATAGTATGGGGGCAGAATCATGAACTTGTCAAGAACACTTGCGTTCTGACTCCAAATAAGAGTACAATCCTTTAATTCTATCATATATAATTCACCAGGTGTAAATGCTGTAGTAGTGACATCCTTAAAGTATAGTTCTAGTGTGGACTGGTGATTTTAACAAGGTTGCCTACATGCAGAGGAAGGAGGTTCTTACCTAAGGCGTGAGCCAGAAAGGCTGAGGCCGTTCATTTGTGTGTCACAGCTGAGCAAATGAAAGAGGCACAGGAAACTAAGGGCCAGGCCTGGCTCATCTGGAGAGTTAGAATATTAGCTCAGCCTAGTTTCAGCAAACAATCAAGCTCTCTAGAAAACTGCTTCTGTGGGGTAATAATAAAAGTGGAACCAAGCATTTGGAGACAAACTAGATTCCAGAAAAGTAATACACCAGAGTAGCAGAGAAGGAAAAAAGATCAAGAATGGTTATTGTGTTTTCTTCTAGATCAAGGTGAGAAGGCCAGGTGTAGTGGCTCACACTTGTAATCCCAGCAGGAGGCCAAGGTAGGTGGATTACCTGAGCTCAGGAATCCAAGACCCTCCTGAGCAAGAGTAAGACCCCATCTGTAAAAATAGCTGGGCATTATGATGGGCGCCTATAGTCCCAGCTACTTGGGAGGGTGAGGCCAGAGGATCTCTTGAGGCCAGGAGTTTGAGGTTGCTGTGAGCTATGATGCCATGGCACTCTACCAGAGGCAGCAGAGTGAGACTTTGTCTAAAAATAATAATAATAAGGCTTGGCACCAGCCACATACACCTAAGCTGGCGGGTTCGAATCCAGCCCAGGCCTGCCAAACAACAATGACGGCTGCAACCAAAAAATGGCCAGGCGTTGTGGCGGGCGCCTGTAGTCCCAGCTACTTCGGAGGCAGAGGCAGGAGACTCGCTTGAGCACAGGAATTAGAGGTTGCTGTGAGCTGTGATGCCACGGCACTCTATCCAGGGTGACAGCTTGAGGCTCTGTCTCAAAAATAATAATAATAATAACAATAACAATAATAATAAAATAGATCAGAGAGAAGGAAATACATTCTCTATTTTAAAAAGTCTGAACAACCTTGTCTAACACCTATTATTTTTACCCAGTTTTATGAAGCAAGTATACTTTTTACCCTTTCAAAACATGGAGATACATAATATAAAGATTGCTTCTGACAATATACAAGCCTAAAAAGGAAGCATGTGTTTGGCTGACAGTCTAAAAATACCACTAGTGTTAAAATATAAAAATGTGCACTGACTCATTTCTGTTATCACTCTCAGAAAACACGTCTGTTTGATATTTCCACTGAATAAAAGAGACTTATTACGTAAACAATTCTTTATGATTTGATGATAGTTCTAGGTTCAACTCTTTGGTCTTGTGCCCCCTGGGACAAGTTCTTGAACTGCTCTGAGCCCTGGTTTTCTCAACTGTAAAACAAGGAGAATATGCCCATCTATCCTCAGTGAGCGAATGGTAAGAAATCCTAAGTGAAAACATTTTATAAATATAAATGCTCCTCAACTTACAAAGGTGTTCTATTCCAATAAACCTATTACAAACTGAAAATGTGCTAAATCAAAAGTACATTTTCAATCTAGAATACAATATTTTTAACTTAAATGTGCTTACCTGGATATAACCCCATCGTAAGCTGGGAGCATACTGAATGCATATGCCTTTCAGACCATCATAAGTCTTTAAGTTGAACCATCATAAACTAAGGACTGTCTGTAGAAAAATTAATGTAAATATAAAATAGTTTAAAAAAATAAAACTTAGGCTTGGCGCCTGTAGCTCAGCAGTTAGGGTGCCAGCCACATATACTGGGGCTGGTGAGTTTGAGCCCAGCCAAGGCCTGCCAAACAACAATGACAACTGCAACAACAAAAGAAAAAAATAGTCAGGCGTTGTGGCGGACGCCTGTAGTCACAGCTACTCGGGAGACTGAGGCAAGAGAATCACTTAAACCCAAGAGTTTGAAGTTGCTGTGAGCTGTGACACAATAGCACTCTACTGAGGGCAACATAATGTAACTCTGTCAAAAAAAAAACTAAATGAATAAAAATAAAATAGTTTGATATTTTACCAAGATGCCAAAACAAACAAGTGAGGAAACAAAAATCTTTTAAATAGATGATGCTATGATATCCATATATTTTAAACACAGCATGATTGTGGCCCACTGTAGCCCCAAACTCCTGGGTTTTTGGAAAAGCTAAACAAAATTGACAAACCTTTAACTAGACTGAGAAAAAAGAGTACTCAAATAATAGAAATGAAAGAGAAGATGTATTTCTTTTCTTTTTTTTTTTTTTTTTTTTTTTTGGAGAGACAAAGAGTCTCACTTTGTCACCCCAGTAGAGTGCGGTGGCGTCACACAGCTCACAGCGACCTCCAACTCCTGGGCTTAGGCGATTCTCCTGCCTCATCCTCCCGAGTAGCTGGGACTACAGGCACCCGCCACAATGCCAGGTTGTTTTTTTGTTTTGCAGTTCGGCAGGGGCCGAGTTTGAACCCGCCACACTCAGTATATGGGGCCAGCGCCCTACTCACTGAGCCACAGGCGCCACCCTAGGACATATATTTCTGATAACAAAAATACAAAGGATCATAAGAGACTACAGTGAATAATTACACACCACAAAATTGGACAAACTAGGACAAATGGATGCATTCCTAGAAACCTCCAACCTACCTACACTGAATCATGAAGAAATTGGATGTCTGAACAAACTGGTAATGAGTAATGAGATTAAATCAATAATTAAAAGTCTCCTATCAAAGAAGAACACAGGGCAAGATGACTTCATGGTTGAATTCTACTAAACATTTAAAGAAGAATTAATATCAATTCTCAAACTCTTCCAAAAAAATTTGAAGAGGGAGGGAATACAGGCAGCCCCCGGGTTAATGTTGACCTGACTTACAGTATTTCATACTCATGAACGGGCTTTCAAGGCTTCTCATAAGGACAATTTATAATTATATAATTAAATTAATAACTTAGGCCCTAGCTTCTACGCATATAAACAAACCCACATGGCAGAAGCAGTTCATTGATATAGCATCTTTATGCTGATGACTAGTCCATTGTTTATATGGTCACTTACTATTTTTGTCTTAATTTTTTTTTTTTTTTTGGAGACAGTGTCTCACTATGTCACTTTCAGTAGAGTGCTGTGGTGTCACAGTTCACAGCAACCTCAAACTCTTGGGCTTAAAGCGATTCTCTTGCCTCAGCCTCCCAATGTCTTAATTTTTTTTTTTTTTTTTGGAGATAGAGCCTCAAGCAGTCACCCAGGTAGAGTGCTATAGCATCACAGCTCACAGCAACCTCCTACTCCTGGGCTCAAGCGGTTCTCCTGCCTCCACCTCCCAAGTAAGTGGGACTACAGGTGCCCGCCACAATGCCTGGCTTTTTTCTGGTTGCAGCCGTCATTGTTGTTTGGCAGACCTGAGCTGGATTTAAACTCGCCAGCTCAGGTGTATGTTGCTGGCACCTTGAGCCACAGGCACCAAGCCATTAATTTTTTTATTCAATGTTTTGAGTCTGTGTTTATCCTTATGACCATGCCTCCAAAGCAAAAATGAACTACAAGTCTAGGTGAGACTGCAGTGGAAAAAAAGGTGATTACGATGGAAATGAAAGTAGAAATAATTAAGCATTTGGAGAAAGGCCAGACACTATTAATCACTGAGAAAGCATTAGGCTTCAGTTGCTTGACTATCAGAACAATTATGAAGGATAAAGTGAGAATATATGTGTAATGGAACATGTGAAATGCAGTGCTCCAATGAAAGCATCAGTTATTACTAAGCAATGTAGAATATTAGTTACTAAAATGGAAAGTTTATTATTGAGTTGGTTAAAAGATGAAAATAAAAGTAATGTTCCTATTAGCCTAGATTTGATGCAACATTAAGTGAGTGTTAACTTTTCAAATTCTTTTTCTCCTATCTCCTATCTAAACTTTTTGTATGAATTGGTTTTTATGTTCTATTTGTGAATTAAAAGAAAGAACATAGGCTGGGTGTCATGTCTCACAACTGTAATTCTAGCACTCTGGGAGGCCAACGCAGATGAATTGCTTGAGCTCAGGAGTAAGAGACCAGCCTGAGAAAGAGCAAGACCTCATCTCTAAAAATAGCCAGGTATTGTGGCAGGCGCCTGTACTCCCAGCTACTTGTGAGGCTGAGGCAAGAGGATCATATGAGCCTAAGAGTTTGAGGTTGCTGTGAGCTATGATGCAATAGCACTCTACCCAGGGTAACAAAGTTACTGTGAGTTATGATGTCATCGCACTCCACAGAGGGTGACAGAGTAAGACTGTCTCAAAAAGAGAGAGAGAGAACAACTTCTGTAACTTATTATTACAATACAAGGGTATTATTATTACTACATATGAGCCATTATAGAATTTTTGGTTTTTTGGGGACAGAGCCTGAAGCTATCACCCTGAGTAGAGTGCTGTGGCATCACAGCTCACAGCAACCTCCAACTTCTGGGCTCAAGCGAGTCTCCTGCCTCAGCCTCCCAAGTAGCTAGGATTACAGGCACCTGCCACAACACCCGGCTATTTTTTGGTTGCAGCTGTCATTGTTGTTTGGTGGGCCCAGGCTGGATTCGAACCCGTCAGCTTAGGTGTCTGTGGCTGGCACCTTAGCCACTTGAGCCACAGGTGTCGAGCCCATTATGGAATTATTATTACTATTGCCTTGCATGTGCTGTTCATCAGGGATCTGTTACATACACATCTGACCTAAAGGCATTCCCAGGAACTTATCTGCAACCTGGAGACTGCTTATACTAACAAACTCATTTTACAAGGTCAGCATTTACACCAAAGACACTGCAAGAAAAGAAAACTACAAGCCAATATCACTGATAAACATAGATGGAAGTCCTCAATAAAATGCCAGCAAATCATATTCAATAATACATTATAAGGATCATCTGCCATAATCAGATGGGATTTATCCCTGGTAGATAAGGTTGATTCAATATATGTAAATGAGGGCGGTGCCTGTGGCTCAGTGAGTAGGGTGCTGGCCCCATATACCAAAGGTGGCGAGTTCAAGCCCGGCCTCGGCTGAACCGCAAAACAAGAATAGCCGGGTGTTGTGGTGGGCGTCTGTAGTCCCAGCTACTCGGGAGGCTGAGGCAAGAGAATCGCCTAAGCCCGGGAGTTGGAGGTTACTGTGAGCTGTGTGACGCCACAGCCCTCTACCCAGAGCAATAAAGTGAGACTGTCTCTATTAAAAAGTATAAATATATATGTAAATGAATAAATGTGATTCACCATTTTTAGATTTTGATTAATAGACTGAAGGAGAAAAAACATATGATCATCTCAACAGATGGAGAAAAAGCATATGACAAAATTCAATATCCTTGTACAATAAAAACTCTCAACGAATTAGGTATAGAAGGAGGCCATATATAACAAATTAACAGCAAATATACTCAGGGGTGAAAAGAAAGTTTTTTCCTCTAAGATCAGGCAAAAGATAAGAATGCCCACTCTTTTGGGGAGGGGAGGGATACAGGATCTCATTATGTCACCCAGATTGGAGTACAGTGGTATGATCATAGTTCACTGCAGCCTTGAACTCCGGGCTCAAGGCAATTCTCTTGCTTTAGCCTCCTGAGTAGTTGGGACTATAGATGTGCACCACAGTGTCTGGCTACTTTCTTTATTTTTGTAGAGACGGTCTTGCTCTAGTGCCCAGGTTGGCCTTGAACTCCTGCCCTCAAGCAATCCTCCTGTCATGGCCACCCAAAGTGCTGGGATTACAGGCATGAGCCACTTCTGTTCAACAGAGCACTAGTACTAGAAGACACAATGACAAATAAAATAGGATAAGGAGTCCAGAAATAAACCTGCACGTCTGTGGTCAATTGATGTTTGACAAAGGTGTCAAGAACACTCAATGGGGAAAGGATAATCTCTTCAATAAATGGTGTTAGGAAATTGGATAGGTGTATATAGCAGAAGAATGAAAATGGATCCATTTTGTATTACCCCTAATACAAGAATCAACTCAAAAAAAATTAAAGACTTAAACATAAAACCTGAAACTATAAAACTGCTAGAAGAAAACACAGAGAAAAACCATCAATCTGGGCAATAATTTCTCGTATATGACCCCAAAAATCACAGGCAATGAAAGCCAAAATAAACAAATGGGATTCCATCAAACTGAAAATCTTCTGCATGGTAAAGGAAAAAAATAATAGAGAGGGCTTGGCACCCATAGCTCAGGGGTTAGGGCACCAGCCACATACACCAAGGCAGACGGTTTCAAAACTGGCCCAGGCCAGGTAAACAACAATGACAACTGCAACAACTACAAAAAATAGCCAGGCGTTGTGGTGGGTGCCTGTAGTCCCAGCTACTTGGGAGGCTAAGGCAAGAGAATCGCTTAAGCCCAAGAGTTAGAGGTTGCTGTGAGCTGTGACATCATAGCACTCTACCAAGGGCAACATACTAAAATTCCGTCTCAAAAAAAAAAAAAAAACAACAAGAAAGAACTAATAGAGTTAAAAAAACAATCCACAGATTAGTAGAAAATTTTTGTAAGTCATACATTGGGTAAAGGGCTAATATCCAAAATATACAAGGAATTCAAAGTACTCAATAACAAAAAAAAAAAATTGACACTATTTAAAAATGGGCAAAAGACTTGAATAGACATTTCTCAAAAGAAGAGATATAAATGGCCAACAGATATATCAAAAAATGTGCTTGAGGCTCGGCGCCTGTGGCTCAACGGGCTAAGGCGCCAGCTGCGTACACCTGAGCTGGTGGGTTCAAATCCAGCCTGGGCCCGCCAAACAACGATGACGGCTGCAACCAAAAAATGGCCGGACGTTGTGGCGGGCACCTGTAGTCCCAGCTACTTGGGAGGTGGAGGCAAGAGACTCGCTTGAGCCCAGGAATTGGAGGTTGCTGTGAGCTGTGATGCCACGGCACTCTATCCAGGGGTGACAGCTTGTGGCTCTGTCTCAAAAAAAAAAAAAAAAAAAGTGCTTGATATCTCTAGCCATCAGAGAAATGCAGATTAAAACCACAATGAGCCAGCCACAGCCTGACATACCACATGGCCCCCCAGTCTCCTGCAGTCACCTCCCCCAGGCGTGGCACAGGGCCTGGCCTCACTATGGCAGCAGCACGGCACAGCATGCTCAACTTCACGCTTGGTACCAAAGATGACAGTGAGATCATTCTAAAAGGCCTTCAGTCCATTTTCCAGAAGCAAGGGATGGCAGGGTTGGCGCATAGCTGGCAGGACCATGGCTATTTAGTAAGCTCCCAAACAAAATGGCAGCTGTGCCAATTTGAGAATTTCTCCACATGGATTGGTGTTGCTGCACCTTCAGAGTTACAACAATGATACACAGAGCAAAGAAGAAATTGACACTCTTGAACAAAGTAGAAGAAGGAATGAAAGAATTAAGTCAGGACAGTACTGGGCCTGTGAAGCAATTACCACCCATAGCTCAAGGAGGGGCCCCTGACCAATATTGGCCCCCATTGATGGGTGTCTAGTTGAATATGACAAAGATGAAGTGATGTATCACGAAGATTCAGCTTATCAGAATATTAAATGTCTGCACTTGAAGCAATGTGGAAATATTCTTATCCTTACTGGGGATGTTAATTTGGTGGAGAGTGATTTGGCATATACCCAGGCCATCATGTGCTGTGGCAAACAAACACTGGCAAAGATGTACTGATTCTGGGAGGTGGAGATGGGAGCATGTTATGTGAAATAGTCAAAGTGAAACTAAAGATGGTCACCACGGTAGAGATTGACCAAATGGTGATTGGTGCATGTAAGAAATATATGCAAAGTAGAGTGGTGACGTCTTAGATAATCTTAAAGCACTGTGCTATCAGGTGCTAACAGAAGACCATATTCCAGTACTGAAAAGGTACACCCAAGAAGGAGAGCATTTGATTACATGATTAATGATTTGACGGCTGTTACAATCTCTACATGTGAGGAAGAAGATTCCACATGGAAGTTTCTCAGACTGATTGTTTTCTCAGACTGATTTCTCAGACCTCTCGATGAAAATATCAAAACAGGATGGGAAATTTTTATTTTGGGGGGATGGAGTCTCACTATCTCACCCTCAGTAGAGTGCCATGGCATCATAGTGCACAGCAACCTCAAACTCTTGAGCTTAAGCAATTCTCTTGCCTCAGCCTCCCAAGTGGCTGTGACTACAGGCGCCCACCACAACACCCGGCTATTTTTAGAGACAGGGTCTCGCCCTGGCTCAGGCTGGTCTCGAACCTGTGAGCTCAGGCAATCCACTCACCTCAGCCCCCGAGTGCTGGGATTACAGTCATAAGCCACCATGCCCAGCCTGGGAAATATATTACCCAGGGGAACTGTGTCAAGCTTGAAGCCCTGTCACTCTATGAAGAACAGCTCGGGCACCTGTATTATCCTGTGGAATTCCCTAAGGAGATCGTCATGTTCCTTCATACTTGGAATTATGGGCATTTTACACTGTTTGAAAAGAAAATCTAAACCCTGAAGATGAATATCCCTGATCATGTGTGCTGCAAATAGCTTTCCTGACCTCCATATGCTATACATGACTTCGAAATAAGTCAGGCAATTAATAATCAATTTCTTCTTCTTTTTTTTTTTTTTGAGACAGAGCCTCAAGCTGTCACCCTGGATAGAGTGCTATGGCATCACAGCTCACAGCAACCTCCAATTCCTGGGCTCAAGCGAGTCTCTTGCCTCCGCCTCCCAAGTAGCTGGGACTACAGGTG
>CAUYRH010032504.1:0-18247 GCA_963574655.1 Perodicticus potto | reverse complement strand
ACAGCAACTTCCAATTTCTGGGCTGAAGCGAGTCTCCTGCCTCGGCCTTCCAAGTAGCTGGGACTACAGGCGCCCACCACAACGCCCGGCCATTTTTTGGTTGCAGCCGTCATTGTTGTCTGGTGGGCCCCAGGCTGGATTCGAACCCACCAGCTCAGGTGTACATGGCTGGCGCCTTAGCCCGTTGAGCCACAGGCACCAAGCCAACATTTACTTTTATAAGAAATTATCAGACTTCATTCCACCAACAATGTGTAAGAGTCTTAGTTGCTATCATTTATTATTTTCTGTCAACTTAATTTTACCCTTTTTGATGGATATATATGTAGTTTCTCATTGTGGGTTAAATTAGCATTTCTTTGACTAATATTGAGCATTTTTTCATGGGTTATTGGCCATTTATACATCTTTTGGGAAATTTCTCTTCAAATATTTTGCCTATCTTTTCTTTTTCCTATTTTTTTTTGAGACAAGGTTGTACTATGTTGCCCTCGGTAGAGTGCCGTGGTGTCACAGCTCACAGCAACCTCCAACTCTTGGGCTTAAGTGATCCTCCTGCCTCAGCCTCCCAAGTAGCTGAGACTACAGGCTTCCGCCACAGTGCCCGGCCATTTTTTGGTTATAGTTGTCATTATAGTTCAGCGGCCTGGGCTGGATTCAAACCCGCCAGCTCCAGTGCATGTGGCTGGTCCCCTAGCCTCTTGAACTACAGGTGCTGAGTCCCAGCTATTTTCTTATTGCAGTTGTCATTTAGCTGGCCCTGATACGCCTGGCTCCGTAACCCCTGTGCTATGGGCACTGAGCCTATTTTGCCTGTCTTTTTTTTTTTTTTTTTTTTTTGAGACAGAGCCTCAAGCTATCACCCTGGATAGAGAGCTGTGGCATCACAGCTCACAGCAACCTCCAATTCCTGGGCTCAAGCAAGTCTCCTGCCTCCGCCTCCCAAGTAGCTGGGACTACAGGCGCCCACCACAACGCCCGGCCATTTTTTGGTTGCAGCCGTCATTGTTGTTTTGCGGGCCCAGGCGGCATTTGAACCCGCCAACTCAGGTGTACATGGCTGGCGCCTTAACCCATTGAGCCACAGGCACTGAGCATTGCCTGTCTTTTAATTGAGTTATTTGCTGCTGAGTTATAAGAGTTCTGTATATATTCTAGATGACAATCCTTTGTCAGATATGGTGTTTTTAAGATATTCCTAATCTGAGGATATATCCACTGAGATATATCTACTTTTTCTTTTTCTTTTTTTTTTTTTTTTATTAAATCATAGCTGCTACATTAGTGCAGTCAAGGGATACAGTGTGCTGGCTTCATAAACAATCTGAAATATTTTCATCAAACTGTTTAACATACCCTTCATGGCATGTTCTTAGTTATTGTATGAAGACATTTGTATTCTGCATTTAGTAAGTTTCGCCTGTACCCTTCTAAGATGCACCATAGGTGTGGCCCCACCATTACCCTCGCTCCACCCCAACCTCCCCCTTCCCCTCCCTTCCCATATTCTTGTGCTATAGATGGGTTATAGCCTTCATATGAAACCTTTAAATTAGCTTCACAGTAGGGCTGAGAACATTGGATACTTTTTCTTCCATTCTTGAGCTACTTTGCTAAGAATATGTTCCAGCTCCATCCATGTAAACATGAAAGCGGTAAAGTCTCCATCTTTCTTTAAGGCTGCATAGTATTCCATGGTGTACATGTATCACAATTTATTAATCCATTCGTGGGTTGATGGGCACTTGGGCTTCTTCCATGACTTAGCAATTATGAATTGGGCTACAATAAACATTCTGGTACAAATATCTTTGTTATAATGTGATTTTTGGTCTTCTGGACATATACCTAGTAGAGGAATTGTAGGATCAAATGGCAAGTCTATTTTTAGATCTCTAAGTATTCTCCAAACATCTTTCCAAAAGGAACCTATTAGTTTGCATTCCCACCAGCGATGTAGAAGTGTTCCCTTTTCTCCACATCCATGCCAACATCTCTGGTTTTGGGATTTCATCATGAAAGGTCTCTTTTATAAAGTAGCTAGTCCCATTCATGATGGCTTCACCCTTATGATCTAATCACCTCCCAAAGACCCCCTTCCTTATACCATCTCCTTGGGTATTAGGATTTCAACAGATGAATTTTGGGGAGAGACACAAACATTCAAACCATAACAGATAGAGAGGTCCAAAGTTGAACTTGTTTTTGGCTTTGAAACTGTTGGGGCTACTTCCTAAATTAGTCATGCTTAGGAATGACTGGAAGATCGGGGTGTGGTTTATAGTCTTCTTTTTTAGGATCAAACGCCTCAAGATCAAGACTCAAATAGTAAAATTCAGTTGTTTATTGGAAGACTCTTGAGCTTTGAACTGGAGACGAGAAGTAAAGCAAAGGGTGAGATGTCTGAGTGAAGATTAATTGAAGATGTTGAACTATAAGCATGAGTGTTAATAAAAGGAGAAGCCTCTCCCTCCAATGGTTACCAATAGGGCTACAGAGCCCAATTCTCGTAATGTTGCTGTTCTGGCTTCCATGATGGGGGTGTTCACTTTGGGGGAAGGTTTGGGTAAGGACAGATAGCCCTCATCAAATAAGAAGGGTTTATCAAATCCATCTACTCCAACCATCCTGGACAGATGCCTGCCTCATCCATTCCACTGCCTGGGTGGACCTCATATGCCTATTGAGAGGGTCCCAGAGAAACAGGTGCATTAGTGAAGCATCAGAAATAATTGTTTCCTAAAATTCCATTCTATTTTGATATCTGACAAAGTGGCCATGCTTGAGCAGAAGACACATCCCTGGTATGACATAACTGTGGGCTGATAAAAGACTTTTTCTTTCCTTGTAATAGCTTCTTAGACATTTACATTAACAGAAGTTGGAAAACAATTGATTAAGCATAATCTACTGTCTTCCCACATGGTATCAGGGAGTGATGGAGAACGCAGGCATAGGAGTCAGATGGTTCTGTGGTCAACAGCCTGGCTTTGCCACAGACTATATGCAAACTTTTGGAATTTCCTTATCTGCTCATATCCTCAATTTCCTTATCTGCCAATGGGGAGAATAACAGTAAATGTCTTGGGAGGTTTCATAGAGAAAGTTATTTATTCATTCATTCCATAAATGTTCGTAGAGCTTCTATTAGATGGCAGGCATGTACTGGCATGTTGGTCTCCTAATAGTAAGATGGAAATGTTCCTTGCTTTCATGGGGAGATAGACAATAACTGTTAATTTAAAATAATGGTGTGCTAAGAAGAGAATGCACTAAAGGAAGAGGACAGAGAATAGCTGGGCACAGGGAGTGAGCAACTTAGCTAGGGAAGACATTTTGGAGGTGATACTGACTTGAGAAATGAAGGATGATAAGGAGTGAGCCATCCAAATATCTGAGGAAGAGCATTCTTGGTAGAGGGAACAGCAAGTACAAAGGCCCCAATGTAGGAAGAGCATAGCAGGATCTAGAAAATGCGAAGGGCCAAGTGTGGATGTGGCATCACTTGGATGTGGGAGAATGCTCAGAGCTGTGGTCAAAAAGTCAGGGGCTGGATTGCACAGGGCTTCATGAGCATGATCAGGAGTAAAAAAAAAATATGTTTTTAACTCAGTGCCTGGCAGTTAATGGTCTAATGTTTCCATTATTTGCAATTTCTTTCCCTTAAAACAGGGTTGAAATTTGATCAAAGAATGGAATTGCTATTCTGGCTGTTTCTTACTCCCGTAATCCTGAAAATTTCTTGTAGTTGCATAACAGGAAGTCTGTAATCCTAGCGCTCTGGGAGGCCGGGCGGGTGGAGTTTGAGACCAGCCTGAGCAAAGTGAGACCTGTCTCTATTAAAAATAGGAAAACTAGCTGGGTGTGGTGGCTAGGTCCTGTAGTCCCAGTTACTCAGAAGGCTGAGGCAAGGGAATTGCTTGAGTCTAGTAATTTGAGGTTGCTGTAAGCTATGATGCCACAGCACTCAACCCAGGGGGACAAAGTGAAAAAAAAAACCACCTTTCTGTTTTTTTTCTCTTACACACTACCATAGACCATGAAAAAGTTCCAAGTAGGAGTCTCGTGTGTCTCACAGGGAGTGGGAAAAGGGTCCAAGATGCTTAGGAGACTGAGTACCTGTTGAGTAAATAGAATATGAATTTAGTTATCTGTAAGTCTTGATCATGTAAATAAGAATGTGAAAAAATTTATATGAGCTGGAATTTTAAGAATGGAACCCTTGAATAACCGGAGCACACATTCTCTATGTTTCACTTCAAGGAGGAGGGAAAGGATGAGGAATATGAATGACAGCAAATATTTTTTTAAATAAACACTCCACATGCCAAAGATCTCTGCTGATTCAGCTTAATTTCTAACACTATCTAGCATCTACTGTATAGTACTAGGATACATGAGCCCAAGGCCTGAAAGACTGCTCATCTTTTCCAGAGAGACTCAATTTCTTTGGGGGAATTTATTGACAGGAATCAGGCTAACCTATTGATTTATTTTTTAGGTAATAAGGGAGGAAATAAACGGGGTTTTCAGTTTTATCCCTGTGCTAACCAGGGGGAAAAAAAAGAAAAAAACAAACCAACTCAACCCATGTGCACTAAGTCCTGGTTAATCAAATTTTTGCTGTGGTTGGCAGACAAAAGCAGAGCAGATTTCTTCCAAGTGTGGTGCAAAGTAGGGCTGGATTTTGCTGTGATTTTGTCATTAGGACCAAAAGAAGAAATCACATTAATCAGAGGTAATTTCCCTGGGCTTCCCAGAGGGGGATGAAAGACAAGTGAAGTTCCCGTTGCTCTGAAGTGGCAGCAAGTGACCGTTCGACAGATGAGTTGAACAGATGGGAGGAAGTGTCAATGTGAAATTGATAAGCACCCTGGTGATAGAAAAAGAAGAAGCTGCCTAGAAAATGACGCTGGGGGTACATGGAGTGGCAATCTTGCAGAATACTGCAAGGCTGCTTTACCTTTGATTTGGCATCTGGAAAATGATGGAGCATAGGGAGACATTAGGCCAAAAGCTCATAGAGAAAATAATTAACCAATAAATTAATAACTTGAATAAATATTTATTAAGCATTTACTGTATAGCAGATACCATGCTTAGGTGATGAGGAAAGAAACACATCAGGGGGTGGGCATGGTGGTTCATGTGTGTAATCTTAGCATTCTGGGAGGTAGAGGTGGAAGGATTGCTTGAGATCAGGAGTATCGAGACCAGTCTGAGCAAAAGTGAGACACTGTCTTTACCAAAGAAAGAAAAAATTAGCTGGGCATGGTAGTGTGTGCCTGTGGTCCCAGCTGTTGGGTAGGCTGAGGCAGAAGGATTGCTCAAGCCCAGGAGTTTGAGGTTGCAGTGAGCTATGATGATCCCATTGTACTCTAGTCTGGATGACAGAGGCAGGGGCTGGGGTGGGGGAAACGAAAGAAACATATCAGACCTTATCTCTCCAAAAGCTCTACCCTCAAGGTGATGAGTAGGGGAGACAAATGGGGAGAAACAGGGGAATTCATGATTAAACTCAGGTTGGGAGGACCATGACAGAGGAGAAACACGCACACTGGTCTGGGGGTTCAAGAATGGCTATCTGAAGATGTCTGGGATGGAATATTTTGTATTTATAAAAGCATTACATGTTGTCTTAAGTTGGGATCCTGTGTTAGTTGTCTATTGCTACACAGCAGGTCACCCCAAAACTTGGCAGCTTAACACACATCATCTCACAGTTGTGGAAATCTGGTTGGCTAGGTCCTGTGCTCTACGGTTTTGCACAAAGCTATACTCCTATCTTTTTTTTTTTTTTTTTTTGAGACAGAGCCTCAAGCTGTCACCCTGGATAGAGTGTCATGGCTTCACAGCTCACAGCAACCTCCAATTCCTGGGCTTAAGCGAGTCTCCTGCCTTTGCCTCCCAAGTAGCTGGGACTACAGGTGCCCGCCACAACGCCCGGCCATTTTCTGGTTATAGCCAACATTGTTATTTGGCAGGCCCGGCTGGATTCGAACCCGCCAGCTCAGGTGTACGTGGCTGGTGCCTTAGCTGCTTGAGCCACAGGTGCCGAGCCTATACTCCAATCTTGACCCAGGCTCTGTGGTCTCACTTGAAGGTCCAGCTGGGGGTAGGATCCATCCCAAGCTCCTTCAGTAGCTGTTGGCAGCACCGGGCTCTTTGCTGGGTATTTTCAGCATGGTAGCTTGTGTTATCAACGCATGCAAGGAGAGAAGACAATTCAGAGTTTAGTAGCAAGTGATGGCTCACCGTCACTTCTAAGCCAATCATGGAAGTGCCATCCGTCACCTTTCGATTTAAAAGTAAGTCACACTTAGTGTGAGAGGCTTACAGCAGGGAAGGAACACAGGGAGGTGGAGACCAGCTCAGGCCATGTCCGAAGCTGCCTATTACAGGTCCTGGAGGGTGATCCCAAAAGGGAGAGCTCATTTTGAAATAATTATCAGGAAGAAGAAAATAAATCAACAAACACAGCAAGTAGGTGATAACAAAAAAAGTCCTGAAGAAGAGAACTTGGTTCAATTTTCAAGGGGTATCTAAGATAGCATATTTTGGAGTAATCTCCATCAGGAGTAGAGGGAGCTAAAGGATTTATACACCAGCACCTGTCTGTCATCAGCTAACGGCTGCCTTTGGGTGACAGATTCTTGGGTACTTGTGGCTCTCCATGCATGCAGAGAAAGTGTTCAGAGTGAAAACACATGGGGAATTGTTGTGCATGTAACTGTCAAGGGGTCTCAGGTGGTGTAGAGGAGCAGGGACACCATCTGCTCCTTGGGGTCATTGTAAAAAACTGATGATACGGAGAAGCATAAAGAAATTGGTAATTCTGCAGGAGTAACTCCAGCTAGAGGTGAGTTTTAAAGGTTGGGCAGGAATGAATCCAGGAAATGAGATGGAGAGGCACAATCTAGACAGAGAAAACATCAGGGAGGTATTTATGGAGGGAGTAGGGATAGCACCTTCCAGTAAATCTAAGTAGTTAAGAAAAATCTAATTAAACCACAGATGGGTATTTTCGGGGCTGCATTATATTCAAACATTTTTGAGCCAGCATTGAAAAATGGAAGATCCTACTAAACTCCCCTGAATTTCCCGATTCTTCTGAAAACTTGGAAGAGCTTGCACTACCGAGTCTGTATTTCTGCTGGGAAATCAGTCAGTTCTTAAGGTGGGGCATACACTCATGGTTTTGTTCAGTTCTTAAGCTGGGCATGAATTCATGGTTTTGTGTGGGGCCAGCACCCTCCACAGAGTCCCTCTATGCCTTTAAGTTTGGGACCCCTGGTCTGAATGTGTCGGGAGGATGGTGGAAGCTGTGGCTGAGAAGATCTACATCATTAAGGGCCTCAAAGATCCTGCTGAAGACTGAGGAGTGTGTTGTAGGGCAACAGGGAGCCATTGAAGGTTTTAGGTAGCAGGAGACCACCAGGATATTTGTGATCTAGTAAGCCTGTGTCACTTGATTCCATTGATGTACCAAATCAGATCTGGGGATCAGCTGTTACCTAGATCAAATGTCATTTATTTATTCATTTATTTATAGATGGTATCACTCTGTCACACTGGAGTGCATCAGTGCCATTACAGCTCATGGCAACTCCAAACTCCTGAGTTTAAGGGATCTTCCTGTCTCAGCCTCTCAAGTAGCACCACTGTACACAGCTAATTTTTTTTTGAATTTTTAGTAGAGACGGGGGTCTCTCTTTGTTACTCAGGCTACTCTTAAACCCCTGGCCTCAAGTAATCTTCCCATCTTACACTCCCAAAGTGCTGGGATTACAGGTGCATGCCAGGGCACTGGGCCTAGATCAGATGTTTTAAATGGACCTCAGATGTTTAGAATTTAGTTCATTATAATCCTTGTTCATGACATACTGTCAGCATTTCTCTAAGAATGAATCTCTTTTAGTTTAATTGATTAAATAATCTCATAAATACCCTTGAACTTGTCATTCAACCAAGAGCTTTTACATTGAAAATCTATTCCTATCTCACCTTGCAGGGGGATTCTGTGGTCTTTGCCTGCTCAGCACTCATTCTCCATTATATAATGATAACCTAGTAAAAATTAGATGAGCTTAGAAGTCATACAATATGGCTATTTTTAAAGAATCTCCCTTTTAAAGAATCTTTTTATACAGTGATGGGAAATGCACGACTTAACTGAGCAGCTGCTGGTTCGAGCTGTCGGGCCTGCCTGTAATGCCTGCCCGCTGATTGCCGCTGTGCTGTCTGCTCACTTTTTCCATTTACCTGGGATCTGATAAACACGATCTTCCTTCACCCTGAATTGAGTAGCTGCCTTGTTTAAGGCACTGTGGGGGAATATGAAGGTGGTTAAGACAAGGTTTTTTTTTTTTTTTTTTTTTTTTTTCTTGCCCCAGTGGAGTTTACAATTTAGTGGAGATGCTGAGACAAATACACAAATAATTATGGTCCAATGTCGAGAGAGCTGTGTACTCTAAGAGAGGAACAAACAAATATATTGGAGTCCAGACACACAGAGAGACAGAGATCAATTCCAGGTAGAGGAACATGGGGAAGCTTCATGGAGGAAGGAGCATTTGAGCTGTTCCTTGATGGCAGGAGGGAGAAGATGGTTTTGTAGACCCGGGAGGAGAACCAGGACACTGCCATGCTGGCAGAGGGAATGGCAGGGACAAAGGCATGAAGGTGGGAGGGCACAAGGTTAGTGATTGCAGGGACATGAATGTGGCACAGGTTCTGCTTGGGCAGGAGTCTCGGTGTAGAAATCAGATATTGAGGTGACTGCACGGGGATTAGGGCCATAGCCATGCATAGTCTAGAGCAGTGTTTTCCAACCTTTTTATCTCATGGCACACTTGAACCTATAGTTACTATAGTTTAACCTATAGTTAAACTTCCGCAGCACACTTAAATTCTGTTGATCCAAAAAATGAGTTTTAAAAAAGCATATACTTACTATGCTTTGAACTTCTTTTGAAATAATTAATGATCTTTAAAAATTTTGCGGCATGCCATGGCACTCTACCAGGAGTAATAAAGTGAGACTGTCTCAATTTTTTTTGTGGCACACCTAAGATCCTCTTATAGCACACAGGTTGAAAATCCCCTTCTCGGACTGTATTCATTCATTTCCTGGCCAAGGAACCCATACACCTATATATACCCTGAGGCTAAAGGCCTAAAGGAGGAGATGGGGAAAGACCGGGAGAGAAAGGGACAGAGCTTCTCTCTCCCCACTTGAATTCTCTTCCTCTACCAGGAGCTTTAGTGTTTTCTGTATTCTTTTCTGAAAATCAATTCTGTCTTACCACTGGGGGGTGGGAAGGGGAAATAATGTAATGAAGAATAATAAAATACATGTATTTAAAATAAAAAAGGAAATCCCCTTCCCTCCTCCTCTTCCTTCTCCATCTTTCCCTACTCCAGGAAGTCTTCGATACTTCCCCAGGTTGGTTTAGCAGCCTTCCTGTGTACTCTCAAATTTTCCTGAGCTTGCTTTTGTCACAGAGCTTAGCTCTGTCCTATCTTTTTTTATTTTTATGAGACAGAGTCTCACTATGTCACCTTCAGTAGAGTGCTGTGATGTCACAGCTCACAGCAACCTCAAACTTTTGGACTGAAGAGATTCTCTTGCCTCAGCCTCCAAGCAGCTGGGACTACAGGCACCTGCCATAATGCCCACTATTTTTTTGTTGTAGTTGTCATTGTTGTTTAGCAGGCCCAGGCTGGGTCGAACCCACCAGCCCCGGTGTATGTGGCCAGCACTCTAACCACTGAGCTACAGGTGCCAAGTCGAGCTCTATCCTGTCTTGTTGTGGTTCTCTTATGAAGAGAACTTGTTCACCTCTCTGTTCACCATAAGACCATGAGCAGCTGAGGGCTGGGACCTCTACACCGGCGACTCCCCAGGACTGGGCCCAGAACCTGGCATGTGAAGGGTCAGTGTGTAGTTGCCAAGTGAGTGAATGCAACTTCGGCTCTATTTCTGCCTTGTCACCCCCTATTATCCTGTCCAGTGGACTCAGCGTGCATTTAGTTCCTTCTGCCTTGTCCTCAGCCGACACTTGAGGTCTTGACTTTGCCTTATTTTAGAGTGCGTATGTGTGCGTGTGTGCACACACGTGTGTGTATCAGAGAATGACTGAGCTCCAGTGCCTCCTCCACCCATGCACCCCTGTGTGTCCACTAAGGAGAGTGAAGTAGTGTAATATGATATATGGGATTTGCAGGACTGTAGACGGGGAATTGTTGAAGAGGAGAGCTATTTAGAGAACGGTGGGTAGGATACACACACAGCAATACAGAGGGTGCCAAAAAAAGTATACACATCTTAAGAAAGGAAAAAAACTATTAAAATTATAATACTCAATACATACCAACAACATTCATTATCTTGTATCTCTTGTAACGGCAGAAGCCAAACACAACTTGAGTATTAGTTTTAATAACAGTTTTTTACTTTCTTAAAATGTGCATACAATTTTTGGGACTCTGTATATGTGTATTTATTTTATGGATTACCTTTGGACTCAAATTCCGTCTCCCCTATTGGCCTGTCCCGCAAAGAGAAAATTTGAACATATTCCATTCATTCAGCTAACCTGCTCTGCACAATCTCTTGAGCATTTTTCAGTTCAACACTGAGTGCCTTCCACATGCCAGGAACATGTGATGCAGACAGCACTATGATGTCTCTGGGCTAACTCACAATTGGCTGTATCCCCTGATCTGAAGAGAAAAATGAAGAGGCTGGAGAAAATGGCAAGTTCCCATGGAGGAGAGAGGTCTAATGTGTCAGCCAGATTAATTCATCCCATGCCCCTATTATATGAGTGTTTGGGTCCATCGAGCAAGTCCTGATGGCGGTTAGCTCTTCTGATACTCATCGAGAATCTATCCAGACTCTTTCGGGGGGAACAAAAGATTGTAATTCTGAAGTGGAACAGAAAGAAATGTAATTGAATCAATGGGCTGTTAATGATGCTATTGAACCTCTTTCTGTCGGAGCTGTGTTGTGGATGGGGCTGGCTACACACAACCTGGCCACGGCCATGTGCATGCTGGATTTTGACACAAAGCCTCCTGCAGACTGTGAAGTGTTTTTCATACGTGTGGTCTCATGTAATTGATTATGATCCTGCTCCGCTGGAGATGGTGTTTAAATGGTATCAAGGCAGGCCTTTCAGGCATTTGGGTCTGTGTCTGGGGAGAGAGGTAAGATGGACACGGATATGTGTGCTCTATAGGGCTGTGGTGAGCATAGACGACCCCTTATTTGTTGCTGAATTACTTCTGTTGGGCAGAAATGGTGGGGGGAAAGTGAATGTACACCCATAGAGAATGACTGAGCTGCGGTGCCCCACCCATGGTGAGTGAAGTAGAGTGAAGTAGAATATGATATCAGGGGACTTGCAGGACTGTCCACAGGGAGTGGTTGAATAAGGAGAGCTATGTGGAGAATGGTGAGTAGAATATGATCCCATTTCTACAGAACAGACCATGATGGCCCAAGATCATGTGTGTCTATGTGTCTATCTAGAATTAACTGAGAATGGAGACTATATGGAAAACCACAGACTGGAGTGCTAACAGATTTTCTGGAGGGGCAGGGAGGGAAGGACTTCAGTGTAGGAATGGGAGGAGGCAGGGCACCAGACCCAAAACCGGTAAAGAGAAAACACGTACATGTCCTCTCTCTCCTCTGTCTCTTTCTGTCTCTGTCTTTGTCTCTCTCACACACAAAGAATCATGTATCTGGTCACTTTTATGCTTTTTTTTGTAGAGACAGAGTCTCACTTTATCGCCCTCGGTAGAGTGCCGTGGTGTCACACAGCTCACAGCAACCCCCAACTCCTGGGCTTAGGCAATTCTCTTGCCTCAGCCTCCCGAGCAGCTGGGACTACAGGCGCCCGCCACGATGCCTGACTATTTTTCTGTTTTGTAGTTTGGCCGAGGTTGGGCTTGAACCCGCCACCTTCGGTATATGGGGCCGGCGCCCAGCTCGATGAGCCACAGGTGCCACCCCTCACTTTTATGCTTTTATGTAAAATTTATATATACATGGATGTATGTATAAGGCTAAAAATTGAAAAAAAATACACAAAGGAATCAGTGACTTCATTTGTTTATTGTGTTAATAATCGACACATAATTATACATGTTTATGGGTACACTGTGATGTTTCAGTATGTGTATACTTTGTATAGTGATCAAATCAGGGTAATTAGCAAGTCTATTACCCGAAACCTTAGTCTTTGCGTTGATAACTTTCAAGATCCTCTTTTCAGGCTATCTTGTAATACACAATACATAATTGTTATTAGCTGTAGTCATGCTACTGTGTAATAGATGGGCCAGAACTTATTTTTTCTTCCTAACTACAACTTTCTACCTATTGACCCCCCTCTTTCCATCCTCCCTCTCACCTCCCCAGGCTCTGGTAAACATCAAGTGACACTGCTTATTTTTATTCACATAACATGGATCAGTGGCACGCTCTGTGCCAGGCGTGGGCAATAAGTGCTAGGTGTGGGCGATACAGTGGTAAGACTCAGGCCATCCTTTAGAAAACATTTTGTAATTTATCAAAGAATGATACAAAGTAGAGTGATAATCAATCCTGGGTGCATGTTAATATCGGCTGGAGGCTGGAGCCTTAAAAAATCCTGATGCCTGGACCCCAGAGGAGTTAAATCAGAAACTGGAGTCTATGCACTTGAATTTTTTAAAATCTCCCCTAATGTGATGGTTGAGAATTGCGGTCTTAGAACCTGAATTCTAATACAGTCAGACATATTATCTTAGACCATAACATCTATTAGTAACTTTAGGCTAGCCTTTTGAACAGATAGTGTTTATTTAATAAAATGCTAATGCAGTTTTAGCCATGTGAACATGACTATTATTCCCAGGCTACTGAGCTAAAGGGAGGGACCAGGGAGGAGGCTAAAGGCTGATGACAACTCCAGAGGGGGTGCTGTGATGTGGCCCCTCCCCACCATTTGTGAATGTTGATCCCTTTGGCTTGGTGGATTTCAGATAAAAGCAGCAGCACCTCGGCCTACTCTCTTACCTCGCAGAAGCAGTGTGGCTCTGAAATTAGCCAAGGAGACTCTACCTCCTCTGGGATGTTGGCATTTCCTAATGAATTGTTTTCCCACTTAAAAATACACACTCATGTCATTTAAGAAAACTCAACAGGTGAAGCCCAGCAATTAAGGATCTCTGCAGGAAGGGGAAACTGAAAGCAGAGGCAGCTGGATCACTTCTTAACGTCGCCATCAGTCAGCCACACCTGCACAGGGAAAGCAAGAATACCAATCGCTATGCAAGCCTGGAGGGTCAAGCTAGTGTCCCCCGTAGGGCTGTCACTGCTCCACATTTCAGTGCTGTGGAAGGGAATGTGTAGTGTGGGGTTGTGGTGAGGCAAATGAGGTGCCCAGAATATAAATTAAAGCTGCACTCAGCCTGCACCTGCTCTTAAGGAGGCACCCATTCTCAGGGTCATGCATGTGCACAGTTGGCTCCTAACATTGAGTGCCACCTTTAAATGTTGCACTTCCTTGCCTTATCACCATTTGAGCCTTGGCAAGGTGTGCTTTTGGGGGAAGACCATAGGAATCTTCACTTCTCTATTTTTTAGCTCAGCAATCTGGGGTAGTAGTAGTGTTCCTTTCTGAGCCTCAGTTTCTTCATCTTGAAGATGGAGAAATGAATGATGAGTCCCTTAGGTCAATGTGTAGGTTCGGTATTGATGGCACTCTTGTTTAGAGGAAACAATTTAAAAGTTGGCTGCTATTTGAATTGATTGACCTATGAGCATCAGGAATAATCCTGAGCAACTGTACTTTTGTTTTTGAAAAAAAAAAACAAAAGTTTTAATTGGTGAGGTTTGCCTGTTTGCAGTGAGGCCTCCCCTGGGGCGTAATGGATGGAGATGGGAGAAGTTTTATTAAAGGAGAGTTGTGTGGGTATGCATGAGAGAAAATGGGAATTTGAGGTCTTCTCCCAACTCTGGGAGACATGGGCTTGGGGGTCTTGCAAAAAACATGGGAATTGCAAAAAATGAAAAGCAGATAGAGAAAGATGGCAGCAGTTGGGCTGAAGAAAGCTTAGGGAGTTCCCCAGGGGAGAGGTGAGTGGGGAACTTCATCCTTGTTTCCTGTGTGCTGTAAGCACCCTCCATTTCCTGAGAGCTTCAGCTGCATGATGCAGCCCCATCTTAGGGGTGCTTTGGGGAAATGAAGGAAGAGATGAGGTCCATCGTGGGTTGTAGCAGGATGGAGAGAGGCCATAAGTAGAACTCACTGCCAGGAGGTAAAGAATTCTTCCAGACTGGGAATTTAGAGTGGGGTATGAGTTTGAGCAGAAAACCCTTGGCTACTGGGCCAAACCAAGTTGTAAAGAGGGATTTCATACGTGTATCTCAAACACTTAGAATAATGCCTGGTACACAGCAGGTGTTTAATAGTTATTGGTAGAAGTATTGATGTTATAATAACAGATGGCAAAGAAGAATAAAATGGTAGGAATTTCAGGCAGGCAATATGTAGACTAATAAGACTAAGCTGTCTGAAGAGGCAGTGAGCGCCCCATCACTGCACAGGTGGGGCGCCTGAAAGGCTGGACTAGGTGGCTTCCCGCTCATCTGGACTAGACACCTTCCAAACTCACCTATCAGGTGTGTAAACTAAAAATAGAATCCTAAGCTTCCAATGGACCAAATGGATTCCCTCTAGGACAGGGGACCCCTGAAAAAAGTAATTTTGAACATGAGCATTCTCATCTCTTCCAGGTCTTGGTTCAGAAATCATTTTTCTATTTAGTCTTTCCTGTGTCTACTACTGAAAGTCAAACCTCTTCCCAGCTAATCTCAAGTCCCCCTTTTTGATATTTTTCTCTTTGTAGCATTTAATTCCATTTACCATTCTATTATTATCACACTGTTATTATTATTATTATTTTATAGTCTGCCCCTCCCTCTCTAGAATGTGAGTCCTCTGGAGTTAGGGGATGTTTATCTGTTTGGGTTTTTGTTATATTCTAAGCACCTGAACAGTGCCTGGCCTATTGTAGATGCTCAATAAATACTTGTTGAAAAAGTGGATTAATCACTTCTCTTTCACTTTAACTTTCTCTAAATATCTGTATATGCACCAATGCCAGTGTGTAGTCCACCCTTCAAAGTACTTTTTCTAGGATGAGTTCATGAACTTAATTGTCAGAGCTTCATATGACAACAGATCTTGCATGAAGTCTGATAATTAAGTTTGCAAATTCATCCTAGAAAAAGTGCTTCGAAAGGTGGGCTAGGTGCTGGTGTTAGTGCATAGCTTCCCAGTGGGAGTGCTGCAAAGGTGACCATAGTGATATTCAACAATGAGGTATGTAGCACTTTTTCCAGAAAGAGTTTGCCCACTTAGTCATTTGACCTCCTATATCTGTCCATTCACCCTCCTGCCCACCCACCCATTCATTTATCCATCCATCATTTTAGTGAGTCTGCCTGGGTCACACTGTAGCAATGGCTTATATAGTAGTCAGAAAAAGTGACAACTTGAAGCAGATCAATTAATGTCAGATAATTTCTGTGGCTTCTGGGCTCCTTGTTCTTGCTGGGTATCTCTCTCTGAGGCTGGGGGAGTCCGTGGGTAACAGGAAGGCAATTCTCCAGCTATCCAGAGTCCAGGTCTTGCTACATCTGAGAGACATCATTAGGGAACAAAAACTCTTTCATGCCTGAAAATTAAAAAATGAAATTAAAAAATTAAAAACTGCACATATTAGAGAATTTCTCCTTTTTTAAATTTTTACATATACATGTGTTAATTAGGTTTCTACTTTTTGCCTTCACAGAATTTAAAAGGCTTAAAATTTAACAACCATAACAATGTTTAAGATAAGGACTAGAAACAAAAACCACATAAAGAATGAAAGAAGATAAATACATTCAGAAAAGAAAACAGACGATTACTGCATCAAAATATTAAGCAATATTAATAATAATAATGCCAAGAAAGTAACGTTCACATTGTTAAATAAGAGTATGTCTATTATAGAATGCTTTGACTCTGAGGCTCAGTATGAAGTCATCAGTTAATTTCTTAATTTTTTTTCCAAAGTCTCAAAAAATAGACAACTAATATTATATAAACAAAAGTGAAAGAGAGTTTCAAAAAACAGACCATGCCAAATATTATAGACAAGAGAAAAAGAAGAAATATTTCAAAATCATTCTACTTGATCTGGATATACCTGATATTGAAATTGGAGAAAATATATAGGGAAATTACAAACATATTTCACTTATAAATGAGGATGCGATATCCTAAACAACATATTGGCAAATTGAATTAAAAATTAATGTTTAAGTAATGTACTTTGGTCAAAATTGAATCCAATTGAGAATTTCTCCTTTTAATCTGAGAAGCTTTGGTGCCAGGGGGCTTCGAGGGTCATTGCAGGAGGGTGAGAGTCATTCCTTCTTTATGTTATCCTTGAAGAGATTTGTGAGTTGTTATCTACACCTCTACTTGGGAGATTTCTCTGTAAGCATGTGCTGAGGGATTTTGCGGTGTCTTTTGGTCAGTAAGAGAAAACTGTACTCAGGTCAGTTTGCTGGGACTGCTGATGTTTTAACACAGGGGAAAGTGGGGATCTCCACTGTTTCCCTGTCACTTGTGGCCAGCGTCTGCCTCATGGGGTGGAGGTGGGGGTGGGTTTTCCCCAGTGGTTACAGCCCCAGAAGCAGAGAATAGAAGCAGAATGCTCATGTCTATATCTGGTCAAACCACTGTTTTGTTTGGCTCATCCAGGACTGATTTTCTTTTGGCTTGCAGACCCCTGGCACATCAACATTAGTTTGTGCAAAGCCACAGTGCAAGGAAGAATGAGAATAGCTGGTAGGGGGTTGCTGTCTTTAAAAGGTCTGCTTTGAGGCTTGACCCTGGCCTGGCATCTGGGAACTTGGCTTTCAGATTGTTCCCTAACTATGGATAAGACCTTTTTGCCCACTGGAGGTGCTGGATACTAGCTTGGCTTTCAGCAGCCTGGAATTTTAGTAACCGTGTCCGGTTGTTGTGACAGTGTAATTGGCTCTCAGTAAAACCCTTCAACTTTGAGTCTAAATGTGGGCTTCCCTGGGCAGAATCACTGCACAGGTATTGCTAAATTTTGCTGGATTGGAAGGAGCATGTTCATTGTGATTCTTGGAGATGGGGAAAGGTGGGGAGAAAGTTGGGAGCCCACGCACGGACTTCTGCAGACTTTACCTGGTGTGTGCCTTCCCCTTGCAGATCCTGTGATAAACTACACCCTTGAGTACAATTGCCTCTCAGTCCTGGTGCATCACCGAATGCGTTTCTTAACTTATTTATATGTAGGTTTCTTTTTATCCTCGTGCCTCACTCCCATTCTTTACCTTTGCTACCCTTATATAGACCACTGTTTTGTGCTTAATGCATATCTTTTCTTTGTGTATGTGCTTGTACAATGTGGATTTTGTGCGCGTGTGCACACACACACACATATATGTTTATTCCTAACATAGTCCTTTATTAATTGTGGAATATGTCTGTAAATTAATATCTTAATTATATTTAAAATATCATACAGTAAAGTTGGCTATTTTCTTTTTTTGTATGTAGTTCTATGAATTTTAGCAGATTTGTAGACTCATGTAACCAATGTGACCACCATCAGGATATTGAACACTTTTATCATCCCAAAGAAGTCCTTCATGTTACTCCTTAAAGCAGGGGTCCTCAAACTACGGCCCGTGGGCCACATGCAGCCCGCCGAGGACGTTTATCCGGCCCGCCGGGTGTTTTTGCCTCCACTGCCTGTTCTGTTTAGCAGCGGACTCATCCCAGGCTGCAAAATCTGTTAGCGGAAAAACCATTGGTTGCATTCCCAAACAAAATGTGTGGATTCACTGGAAAAGTTGCAAAAGGAGCTCCAATTTATATTTAAAGAGCTTCATCTCCATGAACAGGACATACAGCTTTTCCATAACCTATTTTCTATTGACATTGAAAATGTAGAGGTCAGTCCCTGAGGTCGCCGCCCCGCCTCTGGCATCTCCTCGGGCGGCGTCTCCTGTAGGCGGGAGCCAGGCGCTGCAGGGTGTGGCAGGGGTGACTGAGTGCTCTTGTGGCTCCTGCTTTCGGGCTTCTCCATGGGGCTGGCCTGCAGCGCCCGGATGCTCTAAGAATGTTTCCACTGTTGTTTGGAGGACACACGCAGTGGGATT
>CAUYRH010032503.1:0-15750 GCA_963574655.1 Perodicticus potto | reverse complement strand
TTGAGACAAAGCCTCAAGCTGTCACCCTGGATAGAGTGCCGTGGCATCACATCTCACAGCAACCTCCAATTCCTGGGCTCAAGCGAGTCTCCTGCCTCTGCCTCCCAAGTAGCTGGGACTACAGGCGCCCGCCACAACGCCCAGCCATTTTTTGATTGCAGCCGTTATTGTTGTTTGGCGGCCTGGGCTGGATTCGAACCCACCCCCTCACGTGTACGTGGCTGGTGCCTTAGCCCGCTGAGCCACAGGCGCCGAGCCAGATTCTGTCCATTTCTAAGGCTGTCTTTTCATGCTGTTTATTGTTTCTCTTGCTGTACAGACGCTTTTTACTTTGATATAATTCCATTTGTCTATTTTTGCTTTTGTTGCCTGGGCTATTGGAGTCGTGTCCAAAAATCACTGCCCAGACCAATGTCCTGGAGGTTTTCCACTACGTTTCCTTCGAGTAGTTTTACGCTTCCGGGCTTTACACTTACGTCTTCCCTAATCTATGTTGAGTTGGTTTTTGTATATGGTGTTAGATGAGCTTCCAAGTTCTTTCTTCTGCGTGTGGGTTTCCAGTTGTCCCAACACCATTTGTTGAAGAAGTCATCCCTCCTCATTGTGCGTTCTTGGTGGCTTTATTGATAAGCAATTGGCTGTGAATGTGTGGATTTATTCCTGGCCTCTCTATTCTGTACTTTCTTCCACTGACTTTGGTGATCTCCCATTTATGGCAAGAGAGAGTGGTTTTCCATTTGTGACTGACACAGGGATGCAGTAAAATGGCATTGGGAAGAGTGGGAAGGCTGATGCTTGGGAGATAGGGCAGTTTGAAGTGGCAGAGTGAGCCGATTCCAGACTTGACATGGGAAGCGGGATCTAGAGAAGGATCCTGAGACCAGGGCAAGGAGGCTGCTTGTGCAATCCCAGAGGACAACGCAAGAGGCAGGTGGAGACAGTCCCAGAGACTGAGAGACTCAGAGAGAAACAGAATCAGCCCTGATATCAAGAGAGACAGAGAGAAAGAAAGAGATAAACAGAGGCAGAGGTGGGGGAGGGAGGCAGAGACAGAGCGTCCCATGTACCAGACAGGGAAATCAAGAGATGAGACAGAGACAGAGAAAACTAAAGGATGGAGAGAGACACAGAGAAAGGGGAAAAGAGAGAGGGAGATGCTGGGATAGAGACGAGAGAAAAAAGCAAGAGAGAGAACTTGAGCAGAGTGTTGGGGGACCAGACGAGAACTGGCGAGGGTGACATTGCCCTTTGCAAGGACTGGACAGAGGTTGTTTGTCCCTGGGCAGTGGCCCGTGTGTCACAGGACATTCGTACTCTGCTGGGGACACAGCACATGCTGCTGGCAGTCTCGGGATTATCTTAATTAACCGAGGGCCAGCCAGAGTCTCGTGAGCTGAGTGGAACTTGCTGTGGCCTCCCTCTGCAGGAGGCTCGCCAGCCTGCTCAGGAGGCCACCCTGCTGCGTGGTTTCCTCTGAGACCTGAGGCCTGCGTCTGGGTGGAGTGGTGTCCTCACCCCACCAGGCACCCTGCTCAAGCAGAAAAGTCTCTTCCTGACCGAGGAGGAGCCAGGTTTGGGCTTTTCCTGGCCCTCGGTCGTGGACAAAGTAGGAGAGACAGCCCTGCTCTCTCCTCCAGACCTCATTAGCAAGGGCCAGGCAGCTGGTCTCCCCGACTCCCAGTCCCCCAGGCGCACCTCTGATGCTTGCTGTCCACTCCACCTTGCTTCACATTCCTGTTCATTGTGCAGCTCGGAGCCACACTTCTCTCTGGCTCTGCTAATTTGGAAGGCCCTGGGGACGCCGGCATGCTCCTCCTGCCCCATATGACCCGCATGTCCTGATAGGTGGGAGCCCACTATCGGGCTTTAATATCCTTGTTCCCAGCCTGCTTGACGCACAAAACGATAGAGACAGATGAAGGAGAGACAGGGAGAGACACAGAGGGATCGGCACAGAGGCCCAGAGACAGCCGGAACAAAGATTAGAGAGACAGAGAGAAAGATGCAGGAAGCGGAGGAAGAGAGGAAAAGGGAGATAGATAGATAGATGACGTCAGAGAAGGGGGAGAGACCAGCAGGGACCACTCCCCGCGATGGTGGACAGACATCATTCCACTCACAGGAGGTTATTCCCCCCTCTACTTTCTCACAGTTCTTCTCAACACTCCATTCGATGCCTAGGTGTCTCTAACACTGACTAATCTCCTTTTTATTCAATTACCAGGGAAACTTAGAAAGGTTTCAGCCTAGAACTACTTTCTGGAGGCAATAGAGCACAGCTAGGATTTAGTTAACGGCTGCATAGTATTTTCATGTCGGAGGTGATTTTTCTATTAATGGAAAGGGTTATTGGTTTCCCTTTAAAGAAAGGAATGCAAATTTTCCTTTTAAAAATGCACTTATTTGTATTTTTAAAGTGATTGCAAAAGAGCAAAATAAATAAGTAAATGATATAATAGTAGAGTTTGATATTTGGCAAGAATCCTGAGAGTGGTTCTCAAATGTCTGGAATTTGGAGAACAGTAGCCTTTAGCTTGAAGCTGCCTAGTCACCTACCAAGCAGCCCTCCAGGCTAAAGCCCCAGAGGGGCTCCACTGTCCCCTCCTTTCTTCAGCCCAGGCTCTGACTCCTCCCAATCCCTGACTCTTCCTGTCCTTGACTCCACCCAGCCCCTGACCTGCCCAGTCCCTGACTCCACCCAGCCCCTGACCCAGCTTAGTCCCTGACCTGGCTGCCTTAATGAGCTCCTTACCTGTCCCTGAACAGCTGGGTGCCCTCAGTTTGGAATCCTCATTGCCCCAAGCAACTTTGTCTGTGATGTCCACTCCTATTATGAAAGCTCAGTTCAGACAGTTCCTCTGGAAGCCCTCCCTGACCACGCTGTCACCCTGAGTCAATGGTTTCCTTCGCTTCATTATTTTGTAGTCTTTTCACACCTGCACGGCTGCCCTTCCCGTTCCGGTCTATATTTCTTTTTCTGTATTTGTTTACACTGATCTGTGTTCCGAAGACAAAGCTGGGTCCCCTTCATGTCTTGTTCCTCTGTGCCCAGCACAGGGTCAGACACAAGGACCCTCGAAGTGATTTGACTTGATACAGGCTTTGTCCAAAGTATGAATTGATGTCTTCTAGATCCAGGTCAGCGAACTACCCCTGAAGGGACAAATCTGGCCTGCCATGGTTTTGTGAATAAAGGTTTATTGAAATGAAGCCACACACATTTATTTATATGTTATTCCTGACTGCTTTTATGCATAGTTAAGTAGTTACAACAGAAACCACATGACCCACAAAGCCTAAAATATTTACTATTTGTCCATTTACTATAAACACTTGCCCATCCCTGTTCTAAAGGACAACATGGCTGTTTGGATTGGAGGGAGGTGGGAGAGAAGGGGGGGCTCTGGGTACGTGGTGAGGACATCAGGTGGAAAGAGGCCTGAGAAGGCCCTGAGTGTGGACAGAGCGCCAGCTGCCGTGTGACTCTGGCTGTGCACAACCCAGGGACGAACCCTTCCTCTCTGCAGGGATAACCGAGATGCCCAGCATGCTCTGGAGAGGGACCTGGAGGACAAAAGCTCAGCCCACTTTATAGACGAGAAGTGCTTTAACCTGAGGAACACGTCAGATTGCATCAGCTACTTCCACGGAATGGAGAAAGTCGACGGCACGTGAGTATCGGGCTCTCTGTCCCCAGCCCTGGCTGTGTCCAACGGGGTGAGGGGTTCTGCTTCTACCAGGGAGCAATGAAGAGGCATCGTGCCACCAGTCAAGTGAGAGGTGGTGTGGTGGAGTGAGGGTCCTCTGTTGGAAGCAAGTACAGTCTCCAAGTCTAACTTGAGATAAAACGGAATTTACTGGAAGGCTGGGAGGAAACACAAACTCAAGGGGAAGGCGGGAAGGGAAGGTTCTGACAGTTTGAGCCAGTGAGGGTTGGGGGAGCCAACCAGATGTGTTGTCTGATGGGAGCTAACCAGCTGCGTGGCCTGAGCACCTTTATCTTTCTGTCCTTGCCACACTTTGCTCAAGGTCCAAGTATCAGAAGGAGAGAACATGTGTTTGGCTTAGGGAGGGCTGCGTGGCCATCAGTGCTCAGCAATTTCATCAAACAAATTCCAAAACAAGTGACCAGCTTGGCTGGAAGGTTCAAATGATGCTCACTGGCTCTTGCACTGGTTTAAGAGTTAATTCTGGTGCCAGAAAGCCTGGCTTCAAATCCTGGCCTCTGCTAACACTGAACAAGTGGTTTCACCTCTGTGGGCCCCGTGTCTGCACCTCTGGCATTGGAAGAAAAAAATAGTACAGTTTTTCCACAATTGGGTAACAGCAGTCCCTCGCTCCCAGGTACTGTGATCCCCCACGGTACTAACCACTTCGCAGGGCTGCTGTGAGTGTAAGAAGGTGGGCGTGTGAACTTAAGCCCAGAACCCACTGTGGAATAATAACAGCCAACATTTATTGAGTGCTTGCTGCGTGACCTCATCTTGTCATTGTGGCGGCTGCAGGTGGGCGCCTTCTGTATACCTGGCATTTTTATGGGCATGTCACTGCATTATGGAATTTCGTGCAGAACTAAGATGGGTTTTCCCAACTAGCAGTCTGAAGTCTATCTTGGTTCCACCCCTCTCCTTTTAAATCTCTTGCATATCAAACTATGCTTGGCACATAGACATATGCAATACATATTTATGGAATGAAAGAAGGAATGAAAAAAGGCAAGAAAAGAGAGAGGAGCATGGGAAAGAAGGGAAGGAAAAGAGAAGGAAGGAGCCCCTGGGCAGTCTGCTGGGCCAAGCCTGGGTCACTTTCTGGATCTTAGCAAATATGGAAGTGTTGAGATGACCCATTGGGCTTTCCAGCAATGACAACTCCTGGAGACCGTCTTCCTGTTCCTGAAAGAGTGGACTCTCCCTTGGCCCTGGCCAGGTGAGCAGAAACTTGGGGACTTGACCCTCCTCCTCTGCACAGGGCCCAGAGGGTCTCTCTTCCCAGGCAGATGCCTCCCCAGAACCCTGGCTGCCAGGCAGCCTGGCAAAGATTCTGATTTCCATGCCCAGGAGGGACCCACTATTTAAAATCCCTGTCTATGACTCCATCTGGAAAGAGGAGCTGCTGTTTGCGGTGACTAATTGCTCCCCAGATGTGATGTGCTAGCTCAGGGCTTGTATTTAGGGTTTTCTTAAGGCAGGGCCGTGTCTGGGCAGGTTAAAAAGGACATTTGGTGACTGTCTCAGTTGCAGTAGTACTTCTGTTCTTGTGCCTTCCATATGTAGTTCTCATGATGATGATGAAGACAGTAGATGCCTTTTACCTGATGCTGACTTTGTGCTGGACATGTGCTGAGAGCATCACGGGCAGTGTCTCATGAATACTAAACATTCATCAAGTCTTACTATGTGTCCAGGGCCGTGATAAAAGCTTTACATTTAGTCACTCAGCAACCTTAGGGGTGGGCATATCATTCCCATCTTATCATGAGGAAACTAAAGCTCAGAGAGGTGAAGGAACTGGCTCAAGTTCACACAGCAAATGTTAGAGACACGATCTGCACCTACCTTGGATATTGGGCTTGTGTGTTTTAGCAGTGGTGGCTTCCTGCCTCTCCAGAAAAGCCTGCTGTCCCCTCTGTCTTTAGAGGACACAGGCTCCAGAAAGCACATCCTCCCTGCTGAGACACACTGCCCAGCTGAGTTGACAGACTGTCTTTGGCAAATTACCCCCAGGGACAATGTAATTAAGCTGGTTATTTTCTCTGGGGAGCTCAGTTATCTGCTCCAGGGGGGAGGGCAAGGGCTTAGAAGTTGCTGTTCTTGACATTGACAGTACCACATTCAGCACCAACACAGATGCTCAAAGTAAATCTGCAGGCTTCTATCTGCTCTCCTTGGCCTCTCCTCCTTCCGTGGTATCCAGGGATGTTGAGTAGTTGTGCAACCTTGGACAAGATGCTTCACTTCTCTGAACCTCAAGTCTTAGCTGAATGGAAGCTCTGAACAAGACACAATGCTCTTTCCCTTCTCCAGAAGCCTGAGACCTTTCTGTAGCTGATTTTAATTCCTCCAAAAACCAGGCAAAACAGTCACATGTTTATATATGGTTTCAAAAATTTCTGTTCACCATACAACTTCAGTGTGCTTTGGACTGTCAGAAAACAGAATTCCTCTTTACCTTCTGCCTAAGAATAAAAATCTGCCTTATTTAAGAACTGGAGACTCTAGAACAACAACAACCAAAAGCCCTTGAGAAGTTACCTGGTCTGGTTTAGCCAGAACCTGAAGCCTGCTTAAAGAAATACATGCTCTTCCTTAAAGGCTTCCCAGAGGCAAAAATACCATCTGATCCATCAGTTGCTTGTTTTAGGGATTTGCATGCTCCATCAGGAAGTACTTTGTGTTGTCTAGATTGACACCACCTCCAGAGAAGCCTTCCCTGCCTGCCCTTGCTGAGGTGGTATTGTCCACCTCCACCTATCACCCAGATCCATTCTCCAGCAGCCCTACTGTGTGTCCTCTGTGGACGGCCTTTCCTGGGCTCTCTGCCCTGGGCTTTTCTGACGGGTTCATCCAGGGGCTTGGGCAGAGGAGAGAGGGTGGGAGGGGAGCAATGTTGGGAATTTATTCCAACCCTGGCTCCCTGGTACTGTGGTGTCCCATGGGTCCTCTTCCTCCTAGGGCTCTTGTTCCTTTTCTTCTTGCCTTTCACAGCTGGAGTGGGGACATTTTCCTGCATTTTCTAATCCCCGATTGACTCAACAGTCATCAAATAGTCTCTCTATTCCCTTTCACCACTCTGACCTGCACAAAACAGCCCCACTGTGTTTGTCTGGCTTTCATCCTGCTTCTAATTTCCTTCCTAGTGCACGGGCAATGTGTAAGTATCTCTTTTGTTTGTTGTCAATCTCCTTCCTCTGGAAATTAATCACTGTGAGAACAGGGATGCTGCCGTTCTTGTTCACGGCTCTATCTCAAAGGCCTAGAACAATGCTTGGCATGTGGCGGGTGTTCAAATTGTTGAATGAGTAAGTCAGCGAAAGTAGCATGGCCACGTGCTCAGGGCCGAGTTGGAGGGACACTGAGCTGCCACTGTGCCCTGTGCGGCCTGTCTGTGTTTTGGGTGATAGGGGAAAGGGTGAGGGGAAAGACCTCTCTGTGAGGTTGGGACCCACCTCTTCTGCCAACTCCCCCAGTGCCCTTTTGGAAACCAGCTGCTTTCCCTAGACTGCCCTTGCCTCTCCTGTAAAATGAAGATTTTGTGGTTCCTAACAGTGACCGTGCCCCTCCCCCAGGGGACATTGGCCAATGCCTGGGGACATTTTTGGTTGTCACAACTGGGTGAGAGGTGCCTCTGACATCCACTGGGTAGAGGCCAGGGACGCTGCCAAGCATCCTATCATGTGCAGGGCAGCCTCCTTGCCCCAAGATAGACATTTGTCCTAGCCCAAACACCTTGACTGCCAAGGCTGATAAACCCTGGGTTCAGAGGTCTCCAGACGCGCCACCCCTCCCCCCACTCCTCACCTGCATTAAATCTGCCCTCTGCCTCTGCAGGATCTCGGTGCCTGAGACCTGGGCCAAGTTCAGTAACGACAACATCAGGCACTCTCAGAACATGCGGGCCAACTCCATCCGGCTGCGCGAGGAGGCGGAGCACCTCCTGGAGACCTTGTCGGATCAGATGTGGAAGCAGTTCACCGACACCAATCTGGCCTTCAATGCCCGCATCTCGGAGGTGATGGACATGAAGAACAAGCTGCAGACGCAGCTGGCAAAGGTGAGCTGATGCGTCTGAGGACCTGTCTCCTCTGCTAAACCCCCATCCTCCTCTGGTGGGCCTGGTGCCAAAATGGTCCCATCCCTCCCAGGGTCTATGATCTTGTCCACTCCAGAAGGGGGGCTGTGAGCTTTTTTCAAGGGGAGAACCCCAAGTGCCTGGGGTCAGTCCCTTGCTCACTGAGGATGGAGCTTGGAGCTCGGAGCTTGGTATGGTTGTCACCACAGCACCCAAGAGGCGCAGTGCTCCCAGGGCACCTCATTCTCCACCTGAGGCCCGTGTGGCAGAGCACGACAATGACAGATAAAGGAGCCCCCAGAGACCATTATCCCTGCACATCTTCTCCACCCACGTCGGGGTCTCCGAAAGTGTAACCTCTGACTTTCAAAACCCTCAAAAGTATAGGGATCTCCTGCTGAGGGCTGGGTGCTATTAGAATTTGAGGAGTTGACAGGACTGCCCAATTCTGTCACCTATCTGCAACTCCCACACCAGCATGCCCTCTGGGCTACTCTCCCATGCGATGTCCCCACCTCCTCCTCAACACGAATACAAATGTGGGTGCCTCCTGGGGACTAGACTCTGTGCTAGGCACCACGAGTAAACAGAGGAACTGCACAAAGATGGTCCCCGTTCTCTAGGGACTGCCATTCTGCTTGGGGGACAGCAGTGCCTGCAAAATTCACACCCAGGAAGGACTTATGGATGGCAGTCTGGGTGGAGATGGGAAGGGCGGGGGACTAACCTTGCATCCGTTTTTGCAAAACAGTCCCCTTTTGTTGTGTTTCTATTTGGAGAGGGTTAGGGGGCTGTAAGCAGGTGGAATTTATAGGGGCAGCTTCAGCCCACCCATGTCTACCACCCTTTGGCCTGGTTTCCCTAAAAACAGATGAAATAGGTTTCTATGACATCACTGTAGTGTTATGAGGGAGAAGCAAGGGGGTGAGCCTGAGATTCCCAGGGGGGCCAACGCTGGGTGGAGTGGATGGCCCAGGGCGCAGGAAGTTGGACGGGGAGTAGGGCAGCCAAAGGACGGTGGAAGAGCACTCCGGAGAGAGGGTGGCAAGAGCACAGGATGTGACGGATGAGGCTGGAGGAATGGCAGGGTGGATCACATGGCTCCTGGAGGCCTCGTGAAGGTTTGGCTTCCCTTCTGAGGACAGTGGGGAGCCTCCAAAGGGGGTTGAAAGGGAGGGCATTGGGACCCAGTCTCAGCCTCAGGTCAATCTTTTCCTCCTGGTGATGGAAAGGTGGCAGAGGTTAAGAGTGAGTGCAGGGAGAGGTGTCGGGAAGCTCAGTCTGTGGAGAGGGGAAGGCTGCCAGCACTGAGGCAGAGACATCAGTTGGGGGAGGGCAGAGGAGAGGAGAGATGCCTGGAGAAGGCTGAGTTGGCACAAGCACCTCACCAAATGTTTTCCTGTTAACCCTTAGGACAGGGTTGGCAACCTTTTGCTGCAAAGGGCTGGATGACAAATGTTTTCCACTTTTGCAGGCCATATGGTTTCTGCCCAGGCATTGCAAAAGCAGCCACGGACAGTATGTACAAAAATGAGCGTGGCTGTGTTCCAATAAAACTTTATTTGCAAAACTAGGCAGGAAGCCAAATTTGGCCCATAAGTTGTAGTTTTGCTGACTCTACTCTGGACTTAGCTCAAAAGTTGCTTCCTTCAAGAATCCATCCGGACCCCCATTGTTTGTGTTCGATACCGGCGGGTGGCCACTGCATCCTAGACTGTGTTTGTCAGACTCTGAGCCTGCCTGCTTGAATGTGAATCCTCCACAACCTTAGACAACTTTCCTAACCCCTGTGTGCCTCAACCTCCTTGTTTGTAGAATGGGGTAAGAATGGCTGCCACAAGGATCATTTGAATTCATGCAGGTACACTAGCTGGACCAGGGCCTGTCCTGCAGCAGCACTGTGTCTGGCCTAGTGGCTACGATTTTACTGGTCAGTTGATCGATGTGTCTGCATCTCCTCAGAGCATCGCTCCTGAGTCAACCTTGTAGCCCCACTACTTAGTATATTGCCTGGCACTCCTTAGATCTCCGTGTTGTGAATGAAAGGAACCCACAGCATTGAGGTTTGTACTGACATGTTTTGTTTTTTTTCCTTTTTTTTTATTTTTTGAGAGAGAGTCTCACTTTGTCCCCCTTGGTAGATTGCTGTGGCATCACCATAGCTCACAGCAACCACAAACTCTTGATCTTAAGTGATCCTCCTGCTTCAGCCTCCTATGTAGCTGGGACTATTGGCATTTGCCACAACACCTGACTAAGTTTTCTATTTTTAGTATCGATGGGGTTGCTCTTGCTCAGGCTGGTTTTGAACTCCAGAGTTCAAGCAATCCACCCTCCTGGCTTCCCTGAGTGCTAGGATTACAGGCGTGAGCCACTGTAACTGGCCTTGTACTGAAGTTTTTTTTTAAAAAGAGATGTATATAGGGCAGCGCCTGTGGCTCAAAGGAGTAGGGCGCCGGCCCCATATACTGGAGGTGGCAGGTTCAAACCTGGCCCAGCCAAAAACTGCAAAAAAAAAAAAAAAAAAAGAGAGAGAGAGATATGTATGATTGAGCGAATGCTTGAGCGAATGCTTTTAATGGTGTTTGTTTCTTTCTCTTTTTCTTTCTTTTTTGTGAAAAATCCCATATTTTATTGTGGTAAGGGATGTAAAGGTTATCATTTCGGCCGTTTGTTAAGTGTGCAGTTCGGTGGTCCTGAGCACATTCACATCATCGTGCCGCCATCACCACCGGCCCTCTCCACAACTTTTCCATCTTCCCAAACCAACACTCCCCACTTCTCTGTCCCCATTCAACACTAACACCCCTTCTCCCTCCCCACCACCTGTGGCTGCCGCAATTCCACTTCCCGTCTCTATGAATTTGGTACATCATATAAGAAGAACCATACAGTATTTGTTCTTTTGTTACCGGTTTATTTCACTTAGCATAATGTCCTTCAAGGTTCAACCATATTGAAATGTGCGTCAGAATTTCCTTCCTTTTTAATGCAGAATAGTATTTTATTGTCTGTATAGACCACACTTTCTTTATTCAGTCATTCCTCTGTGGATACTTGCTTTGCTTCCACTTTTTGGCTACTGTGCAAGCATTTTCCTTTAATGAGGCGTTCCGTGTGGTGGATCAAACGTAATTCATTGTTGGCTTTTGTAGCTGGTTTCTCATCTGTGACATAGGGGGTGAGAATTCCTACTTGGAAATGGTACTGTGAGTATTAATGAGTTGACCTCTGTGGAGCTCTTAGAACAGTGCTCTGGGTACAGTAACCGTAAAAGGTAACTATCAATATTAATATTATCAATGGAAAGAAAAAGGATTTTGGGGGGGAGGGTAGAGGAGGAAAGCCTTTTCCCTTTCATAATTCCTTCAGGGAAGTTTTGAATTATAAGTAACCGCCTCATACTGCTGATCAGAGAGTTTTTGCAACCTTATGGCTTTTTATTAATAGACATAATTTAATCACCAGCTGGTTTGCAAATAAGCTTGCTCCCAAAGGAAGTATATCAAACCCCAACCTGACACAATTGACATTTTCCTGATTTGTTTTCTGGCTGGTGACTATCTTACATGGCCTTTTTCTAAGAAAATGAAAAAAAGTTGACACATGAAGATAAACATACAGAAACCATTTCATCTTTCAACAATTTGCTCTGACTGGAGGATTTGAAATTGCTCCCTTTAAAAATTTAACTGTTGTAAGTTGAGCTCAGCCTGATTGTCCTTGGCAAGAGATATTTCTGGAAAATTCCAGGCCCCCATCTTCATGTGTGCTGCAAAGCAGTTATTTCCCTTGTGGTCACAGGAATCCACTCTGTAAAGCCACGTCCACATGGCTCCCCGTGCAAACAGTGGCTTGGAGCTTTGTCAACAGCTGTGTTCTACATATGATCCTAGACGTCCATCCCCAAGGTCACAGCCCAAACCTTGTAACTTGCCCGGAGGCTCGTCCTTACAGGAGCCTCTGGGGTGTCTCCTGGTCACATTGAGCACTGCAGCAGCAGGGCTGTGACTTCTCAGGACTGAAGAAGTGGGTGACCACAGAGTGCTTGGCTGCTTTTTTGGGCTGATTCCTCTGACAGCCACAGCTCTGGCTAAAGGACCCTTGACCTAGTCCCAATTACCAAGTTGAATTTTAGGGAGGGAACTTTTAATGTGGGGAGAAATTCACAAATATGCCTTTTGGGGGTAGATTATGTGGAGGTAGGGACACTGCTATAGAAAGGGCTTGTTCTGAGGTTGTGGGAACTGGAGCCTGGCAGGTGAAATGACACTAGATGTGTTGAATGTAGCACCAATATCACTGACTCATGAAATGAGAAAGCTGTTCCTTCTTCATTCCTGGTGACTCAAGGTGTTGGAATACCTTCCTGCTCCTCTAACACCTGCCAATCTCCCTTTTAAACAAGACAGCCGACCTCAGGCTAAGAACTTTGGGCCTGCAATGGTGTCCAGTCCAGCCAGAGTTTAAATAACACAGCTTTCCTCTTGTCTTGTTTCATACACTTTTTGTTTTGTTTTTTCATTTATGGCAAATGATACTGATTTTGGATACTGGGATATCACCATTCCACCAATAATAGTGATATAAAATTTCATTTTTAAAATAAATGCACTTGGCAGCGCCTGTAGCTCAGTGCGTAGAGCGCCGGCCACATACACCAAGTCTGGCGGGTTCAAACCCAGCCTGGGGCCAGCTAAAAAAATAACAGTGACAACTGCAACAACAACAAAATAGCTGGGCGTTGTGGCGGGCGCTTGTGGTCCCAGCTACTTGGGAGGCTGAGGCAAGAGAATCACTTGAGCCTAAGAATTTGAGGTTGCTGTGAGCTGTGACGCCACAGTACTCTACCCTGGGTGACAGCTTGACTCTCTGTCTTAAAATAAAATAAAAGTACTTAAGTTTTTTTTAAAGTGAATCGATTTACAGAAAAGCTTAAGCTAATTAAGTTATGAGTGATGTGGGGATCTGGCAAAAATACTAAGGACAGTAGGGGAAAGTCGGACTTGGAGGAAATAGCCGCATACAAAAATGCTAAGGGCAGTAGGGGAAAGTCGAACGTGGAGGAAATAGCGGCATAGATCAGTGTGTTTCAGATCTTACTATGCATGGTGAACACCAGATCAGCTGGATAGTTTGTTACAATGCAGATTCTGACCCAGCAAGTCCAGAGTGAGCCTGAGAGTTTGCATTTCTAACTTCTGGGATGCCTGTGCTGACAGTAGTGGGCAGAGAGAGAGGAAGGAAGGTGTGGTGGCTTTGACAGACAGCTGGGTAAGCAGTTGTCTCTTTCCTCTCTCTCCCTTCCTCTTTTTTTCCTTTCTTCCAGACTCATAAAATTGGAGGAACCAAATCCTTCCAAACAGCAGGCCTCAGTCATTGAAATTCTAATCAGATTTTCTTTAATTGCATTTTACTTCCAAGCTCACAAGCCAAGCCTAACCATTCTTCCTCTGAGGGATCAAGCCAGGTTATCTCATATCATAAACTGTGCCAAATTTGGGCAGAGGCAACTGTCCCTCTGGGGTTTCTGCCACTCCGGGGCAGGTCACTCAGTGGGAAAATGAGGTCAGAGCCATAACAGGTGCCAGGGACAGTGGTGGTCTTCACGAGCCAGACATAGCAGAAACACAGCCTTGATCAGCTTGTCCAAGTTAAGTCCCTTTCTCTGCCTCTTGCTAACCGCTCCTGCCTCACACATGCTGTAAGGTTTCTTACAGTTGGAGGAAGCAAACAGGAGGAGGAGGTGTGAAATGGACAGGGTGAGCAACTGATACCAAGAGGAGCAATGTAGTGATCCGAGAAGGGACAGGGTGGTCACTTCCTATGCGGTACTCTCCAAAAGCCATGCCGATCACCTCAGCAGCCTCCCACCTAGTGGTCACTGTCTCCAGCCAGTCCTCAGCCCTGAACTTGCCTCTTCGGACCCACTGCACACCCCACATCTCTACTTGTGTTTCTGAAAGGCATCATAAACTGAGCATGCTCAAAGGCCAACTCCAGAACTTTCACTCCCCTGCCTGCTCCAACCAGAGCCCTCCCCATCTCAGCTGGGGGTCTCTAACTTCCAGAAGCTTCCAGATGTTTCCAGATGCTTCCAGGGGCTCCTACTTTCAGGTGCCGAGTCTCAAACCTTGGAGTCCACCTGAACACCTACCTCTCCCACCCTGTGTCCACTCCAAAGGCAAAGCCAGTTGGTTCTACCCTCAGAATCTCATCACTTCTCACCCCCGCCTCTGGTTCTGCCTGGACCTGGCTTACTGTTGTGGTATTGTAGCTGCTCTGTCTGCTTTGATCTTGGATCTTTTCCAATTTTAGCGCCAGCTGATTAACTGGCAGCTAGTTTGGAGGGCATCAGTTCCTTGAATAGGCCACTAAGATTTACAGAGGAAAAAAGTGCAATCGCTTTTTTTTTTTTTTTGAGACAAGAGTCTCACTATGTCGCCCTTGGGAGAGTGCCATTGTGTCACAGCTCACAGCAACCTCAAACTCTTGAGCTTAAGCGATTCTCTTGCCTCTACCTCCCAAGTAGCTGGGACTAAAGGCGCCCACCACAATGCCTGGCTATTTTTCTGTTGCAGTTGTCATTGTTTCTTAGCTAGTCTGGGCTGGGTTTGAACCTGCCAGCCTTGTTGTATGTGACTGGCACCATAACCGCTCTGCTATAGGCGCTGAGACAATCACTTTAGATTATTCAGAAAACTTTGGGAGTTTAACTGGGAAGAGCATAGGACAGGCTCTGTTTGGGAAATGCAGGCGATGTCCAAGGGTCTGAGGGTCACTGGCCACCTCACCCAGGCTGGGTGTGTGCTGCTGCTTTCATGAGAATTCCTCGACACCCCTCACCTCTGTAACCCTGGGATCCCACATGATATGTGGGGCATGGTGAACTCTAAGTAAATGCAGACTGAGTGGTTTAAATGAGAGGATGTTGAACTTGGCCCACATATTATTTGGCCTTCACATTTTTCTTTGAATAGTTTATTTACATTTGCTGCATAATTAGCTGCGTGTATTTTGAGTACACCATTTGAGAAGTTTTGACATATAAATGTCATGAAGCCATCACCTGAATTAAGGTAGGGACTATAAATATGTCACCCTAAAAGTTCCTTATGACCTTTTGTCTTCTTTCCCCCTGCTGCTCCTCCAAGTTGGGTTGAATTTTCTAGAATTTTATATAAATGGACACACATTACAGGCACTCTTTTTAAAATTTGGCTGCTTTTCCTCAGCATAATTATTAGGAGAGCCATAGTTTATTTCTTCTCATGGCTGAGCAGTTTGTACTGTACAAAGATACCACCTTGTATGTACTGGTGTGGATAGAGCACTACTTACCCATTCACCTGATTTGGGTCCTTTCCAATTTGGGGCTGTTACAAATAAAGCTGAAGTGTACACACACTTTCTTTTTTTCTTTCTTTCTTTTTTTTTTTAAGGCTTTTTACTTTTATTTTATTTTTTTTAAATAAAAAATAAACTAAAATTTTTAGTTTTTTTTTAAATACATGTATTTTATTATTCTTCATTACGTTATTTCCCCCCCTCCCACCCCACAGTGGTAAGACAGATTTGATTTACAGAAAAGAATACAGAAAACACTAAAGCTCCTGGTAGAGGGAAAGAATTCAAGTGGGGAGAGAGCAGCTCTCTCCCTTCCTCTCCCGGTCTTTCCCCATCTCCTCCTTTAGGCCTTTAGCCTCAGGGTATATATAGGTGTATGGGTTCCTAGGCCAGGAAACGAATGAATACAGTCCCTGCCGCCGGGGGCAAGGTGAATGAGTGTATCAATGAATGGATACAGTCCATTCATGGAATTGAGGCCTAGGAAATTCACAAGAAATTGACCTAGGCATAGGAAACGGGGGTTCCACATTTAGTCCTAAGGTACACACACTTTCTAAAACTCTATGTGACTCTCATAGTTTTTTTAAAAAATGGTTAAAAAAAAAATAGAGA
>CAUYRH010032501.1:0-11731 GCA_963574655.1 Perodicticus potto | reverse complement strand
TATCAAAAATAAACTACTGGGACCTGATCAAATTAAAAAGCTTCTGTACAGCTAAGAACATAGTCAGTATAGCAAGCAGACAGCCCTCAGAATGGGAGAAAATATTTGCAAGTTATGCCTCTGACAAAGGTTTGATAACCAGAATACACAGAGAACTCTAACGTATTAGCAAGAAAAGAACTAGTGATCCCATCTCAGGGTGGGCAAAGGACTTGAAGAGAAACTTCTCTAAAGAAGACAGGAGCATGGCCTTCAGATACATGAAGAAATGCTCATTATCCTTAATCATTAGAGAAATGCAAATCAAAACCACCTTGAGATATCACCTAACACCGGTGAGATTAGCCCACATGATGAAATCCCAAAATCAGAGATGTTGGCGTGGATGTGGAGAAAAGGGAACATTCTACATTGCTGGTGGGAATGCAAACTAGTTCAGCCAGGGTCATCTTGTCCTATAAGATGCTATCAAAGAAGCAAAGAAGCTATCAAAATGTATTAGGATTGTAACAAATAGAATTGGGGAGACAATCTTCAGAGGCTGCCAATGGCTCAAGATTGAATGAATTCAGCATAAATAAGAGTAACTACAATTTACATCTTTTATATTAACCTGGATTTTTTAACCATTATGAACTCATGGATTTTTTTTTTTTCAGGTTAACATGGGGATACAAACAACCAGGCTACAATGTTTGCATTTGTTAGGTAGAGTCCCTCTTGTAGTTGTGCCCCACACGCAAGAGGTGTGCCATATACCTTTACATTGTACCTGTTAAGTGGGAGCACACCAATCCCTTCTCGTCTCAATAAGAGTTGAAACATACTCTTCTTATTAAAGTATCACAAGAAAGGAAAAGCAAGTCTCCAATGTACTCAATACTAATATTAAGCCAGAAGATGATATAATATATGCCTACAAAACAGAAAAGCTCAATTCAATTCAAGTTGGGGTAGAGGGAAAAGGAAAGGGGAGAAGAGAAGGGATTGGTGTACAATCCATGAGGATATAAAAAAGTAACAAACCAGGCTTTCCTCACCATTTTAAGCTTTGCCATCTTCCCCACGAGCTACTGAAGAGCCATCTTCGTCTTCCATCATCTAAGCACAGAAGCCCTAAGGAAAATAGTGCCTCTAAGGACTCATCTGTTTTCTTAAAAAAGATCATACATCTGTGCATATATGATCCAACTCAAGGAAGAATGTGTATGGTACTCTAATAATACATAGTATTTATGTCTTTGGAGAGTACCTAAGGAAATATAAAGAGAGATATTTTGTTACTCAATTGGTAATTATAATATATGTTGGGGTTTGTGGAGGTTTTATTTTCCTTTGGGTTTTTTTTGGTTTTGGTTTTGGGGTTTTTTTTTTTTGTAGTTTTTGACTGGGGCTGGGTTTGAACCCGCCACCTCTGTCACATGGGGCCAGCGCCCTACTCCCTTGAGCCACAGGTGCCGCCGTTTATTTTTCATTTATTTCTCTCTTATCTTCTTAGGACCCACATTCTGCCAAGTATTCATTGTATCAAGAATTATTCATAGGTAGATAGCATAATATCTTTATATCTGAAAATTAAACTGTGTATTTTGCTTGTTACATTTTTAAAGGTAGAGGTGTCCAAGTTTGAAGCTTTGGAAGAAGTTAGTGCTGAGCTGAAGCTCAAACAATTGCTCTGGGATTCTCTCTCTGAGTGGGATAAACTCCAAGAAGAATGGTTACAGGTAGAAAAAGACTCTCAATTCTTAGATTACCTTTGTACTAATTAAACTTAAAATCCTCTTAATTTGATTTACAATTTATAATAATCTGGTGTTTTCTTAATGTCACTAAAATATACAATGTTATAATTTTATGGGAATTTTTATAAGCTTTCCAGTGCTATGCATAAAGGTCCTTATGTTAGTACGTATTACAGAGGAGAAAATCTTATAAGGCAGACTTCTTAGATCTTCTACTTAAGATGACTAAATAACAGAAGTGTCGATTATCCTCACTGCGTGACATTTAACCACTTTGGTTTCTAAACACAGTGTTGTCATTATACACTCCAGTTTTCTGAAGGATAGGATTGTAGGATTTTATTTGTGATGTATGCAGTTTGGTTTCTGTTAACTTAATTTTATGCTCTTGTTGTTCTTTTACAAAGGAAACCATTTTACTTTGCTTGATAGAATAGAATTGGAGTAATAAGATCTAAGATCTTCCTTTTAGAGCTCCATAAGAAAACTCTCTTACTTAGGGAGCCAAGTACCACAGCCACCACAGAGTTTTGTTTCTAGGGTTTACCCTATATTTAAACCTTAAAAGTCTAGAGAAACAGACTAGATGGATACCTGTGCTTCCATCTAGTGTGATATGCATGTGTTAAAAATACTATCAAACTTTACAAATATTGTTTTAGCCTTCTCATTCATCTTGCCTGTGCTAATGCCTATAATTAGAAGTCACATGTTTGAGTTAAAAAAGAGTGACACAAGAAATGTTTCTAAGGTAGATGCTGGGAATATCAGTGGAGAATAAGAAGGACAAAGTCCAAACCCACACAAAACTTAGTTTTTAGTGACAAAATAATAAACCAATAAATACAAGATATAATATCATATAATTTGAAATACTCTCCTATAACGCACTTATCACTTAGAAGTAAATCTTAGAAGTAAAAAAAACAAATTATTGAGGAGTAAGGAAGAAGCTTAAGAAAATTTTCTGATTACCACCAGAGATAGAGTAGTGACTTCCAAAGTAGGATACATTCACTCTAGGAAATGCACAAGAAAACCCATTAGGGAGCAGAAGGATAATGTTGAATCTGGAAAAAAGAAAGAAGGTTTACAAATGTTGTATTGCCTTCAGTGCATATGGTTATCTGACATGTCAATATATGTGCATGTTTATATAATTGAGAAATACAATTATAGATTTATGTATATATTAGAAGTGCATCTTTAAAGCATTTATATTAAATGGGTACATGTAGGAGACTATTAGGTGGTAAATTTCTCTTTAGTAAGAGTAAAAATTAGTTATTTGTCTCCTTAGAAGACTATATGAGTAATGATCCTCAGAAATAGACTATAGGAATTGCACTACTGCATTTGATGATGTGGGAGACAAGAACATGAAAAGAATAAGCAGGTGATGCTTGATATATTATTAGCTATTAATAATTAATAAGTAGAGCCATTTCCAAAATAATAGAGTTGGTTTGTATTAATAATTTCACAACTAGGAAAATTCAAATAAAATAATCTTTTTTTATTATTACAAGCTTGCCTCATATCATGTTTTAAGTTTGTTATTTTTTTAATTTTTACAGTCCAAATTTGACTGCCTTGATCCAGAATTCCTAAATGGTCAAGTTACTAAATATGCCAAATTTGTGACTCAGCTGGAAAAAGGCTTGCCACCCAACAGTGTAGTGCCCCAGCTCAAGCAGAAAGTGGAAAAAATGAAGGAAAAGGTAAGGTTGATAGAAAATTATTTCAAAAACTCCAGATCAATCAGTTATCAATGGATGCTAATTAGACCGACCGAGCTCAGGAATTCTTTCCTGATTAAGTTAATAAACTTTGTAGACAGAAGAAAGAATAGAGAAATTCATCTTTTTCGGTGGCACAGAGTGCATCCCTATCTCCAATTGGCCAAATCGTGCAGTTGAATACTGAGGTTAGAAGAGGCACTCATAGTAAGCGTTTCCCAAGTGGTAGGGGAAATAATGCAGGAACAGGTAGTAGTTGTCCCAAGACACTGATCTTATCATCCCTTAGCAGCCAGATGCACCTAGGACAGCCTTATCCAATCATCTTCATCCATTTGCACCACTGCACCACACAACCATGCCATTTTCCTGATGTGCCTCATGTGAATAAGGTTGGAATCCAGACAGCAAGTGTATAGGGCCTCTGAGTTTCTTGTATTTATAATTTGTTTTTAATTTTGAAAACTTTGCATCAATTATTTTTTCAAGTATTTCTTCTGCTCTGTTTTCTCTGTCTCTTCTGCTTCTGTGATTTCTATTGCATGTATGTTTGCCATTTGATAGTGTCCCACAGGTCTTACATGTTCTGTTTTGTTTTTTGCATTTTTATTCTTTTTTCTCTTTGTGTGTCAGTTTCTGGAATTTATACGCATTTATCTTTAAGTTCATTAACTCCTCAGCTGTGTCAAGCTCATTAAAGCCTATCAAAACCTCTATCAAGATAGCTTACTGCAGGGGGCATTAGCTCCTTCCTGTACTCGTAACACTCTGGGAAGCTGAGGCCAGTGGACTGCCTGAGCTCAGGAATTGCAGACCAGCCTGAGCAAGAGTGAGACCCTGTCTCTGAAAAATAGCTGGGCCTTGCCTTGGGTGCCTGTAGTCCCAACTACTGGGGAGGCTGAGGCAAGAGGATCGCTTGAGCCCAAAAGTCTGAGGTTTCTTTGAGCCATGATGCCATAGCACTTTACTGAGGCAAGTGAGACTCTGTCTGGATTAAAAAAAAAAAAAAAGGCTTGTCAAGACTTTTCATTTCACTGACCTTTTTAGTTTTTAACATTTTTGTTTGATTTGTAATTTTACTTTCCATCTTTCTGTTGATATTTCCCAACTGATTTTGCATATTATCTACTTCATTAGATCCTTTAAGATATCAATCATAGCTACTTAAAATTCTCTATTTCGAATAGGTATGTTATTTCTGAATCAGGTTCTGATTATTGTTTTGTCTCTTTCGGTTTTTCTTGCCTTTGTATATGCCTTGTAACTTTTTTGTTAAACACCATAAATCTTACATAGTACAGTGAATACCGAGGTATAAAATTTTTATTCTTAGAGATAAGCATGCCATTCCTTCTACTTGGCTGTTTGCATGACATGTCATGCTCACTCTAGTTAGGAATTAGGCTAGGTTTAAAGTTTGTTGTTACTATGTTTACCCTTCTAGTATCACAGACTTCAAACTTTTCTAGTGATACCTTGTGTTCAGGGTTTTAGCTGGTTTGCCAAAGGTTATTTTTCAATTTCTGTTTCTACTGACCTTGTCCTCCCTTTGTTTTGTGTGCAATTAAGAATCTGTCCCTTTCATACTTCCCCTCTTGTGTTATTGTGTTATTTTTACTCAATACTTGGTATCCTGATGAGGCAGATAGGAAGGAACATTCCCTCATGTTTTGATTAATCTTCTACCTTACCAAGGCAAGTATTTCTGTCTCTCTCCCAGGGGTAGACTTTTTTCCATGTTCTATTTCTCTGGTTATATTCAGATACCTTCAATGACTTATCACCAATGCTGTAGAGTGATAGGATTTGTTGCTCCTTTGCTTACAGATCAGGGGTTTTGTTTGATGGGGGAGCTAAGGGAGATGGGTTGATTAGAGTTAAGATAGTTAAATAGCCCCAAACTGAAAACAATATGAAAGTCAATCAATGGGAAAATGGACAAACAAATTGTGATATAGCCATACAATTACAGGGAATGAAAAAGAAAATACAGATACACTTACCAGTCACTGGCATAAAATAAAGTTAAGAGTTAAGGTAGTGGCTATTGTTTTCCTCTTTTAGCCAGCACCACAAGGGACGATTTTTTAGAAGTCTTTCCAATCTTCCCTGCCAATACTCATATTTGGAGGCCCAAAGACTCTACATTTTCATGTTACCCCACACTCAGTCTTTAGCAATTTGTTTTTAAAATTCAGCTGAATCACTTGGGAGGCTGAGGCAAGAGAATTGCCTAAGCCCAGGAGTTGGAGGTTGCTGTGAGCTGTGTGACACCATGGCCCTCTACCGAGGGCAATAAAGTGAGATTCTGTCTCTACAAAAAAAAAAAAAATTCAGCTGAATCAGGCATTGCCTGTGGATCAAAGAAATAGGGCGCCAACCCTATATGCTGGAGTTGGCAGTTTCAAACCCAGCCCCGGCCAAAAACTTCAAAAAAAAAAAAAAAAAAATTCGCCTGAATCTTCTTTCTAGCTTATATGTCATCCCAAGGAATCTGCCTCAGGCAAGCAAATTCTTAGTTACTTTTTCTCCTTGTGTAGAAACTTATGGGAATTGGTCTGTCCCCAATTTTTGAGTTATTTATGCCCTGCAAACTCAGTTTTCTGATAGGTTCCAGAAAATTTATTAATTTTGACTTTGTCCAAATTTTTCTTTATTGTAGAAATATAAGTTGAGCTCTTCCCAGCTTCCATGTTCACAGATTGAAACTAGAAGCCTTAGGTTGCATTTTTAAGATAAAAAATGTGGTGCTTCTGAGAGTGTTTGTTTTTCAGCTTCCAGTTATCATGGACTTAAGAAACCCAACTCTAAAGCCCAGACATTGGGCAGCTATTGAACAAACAGTTGAGGCTGTCCTGGTGGAGGCTGAAGTCCCATTGACCTTGGAACGGCTCTCAGAGTTACATGTTTTTAACTTTGCACAAGAAATCCAGGACATATCTGGACAGGCTTCTGGAGAAGCTGCCTTAGAAACACTTCTTAAAAAGGTAAATCTGCAAAATATTACATGCATACGTATTCTAAAAATCAGGAAACATAAAGGAAGGGTTTTAGATTCAACATGAAGATCATCAACTTTTGGTTATCTGGATGAATTTTTTAAAATTGCAGCTTTCACTCTCTAATTATCAGTCATCCTTCTGTTGTTGCCTTATGTTCATTATTATTGCTATCACCTGTACAAATCTGCTCTTTCTGCTTAGCCTATAATCCACAGGAACTTGATGGCAAAACATTTTGAAATGTACATTCTTATATAAAGATCCCATACCAATAAAGATCATTTATAACAAAATACAGTATCTTACAAACTACCAGAAAAGTCTGTGTTAAATGCTTCAAAAGGCATTTGAGAAGACTTTCCTACATCTGCTTACCCTAAAAATAGATATATGACTACCAGTTGCCTGCATAAAAAGAAATTTTTTTCTCTTAAAACATAAAATGAAAGGGAAAACACATTAAAGTATCATAAGTATTCATATATATTAATAAAATAAAATTAAGCAAATCTGTTTCATCTAATCAAGAAGAATTTAAACATTTTAAGAATAATAAAAAAGAAAATGGGATAATTATGAACTTTTTACTTATTTTACGTCACATGTATTTCTTAAGTACCTAACCACAAATGAATTAAGAGCTCCTAAGGCTTAAATTATCTCTAAGGTGGAGGATTCCTGGAAAACAACTGAATTTGTCATTCTGCCTCACCGTGACACTAAAGATGTATTTATCCTGGGCGGCACAGATGACATACAGGTGGGTATCTGGGTTATTGAAAACTTATAATATAAAGGTCCTAACAGCACCTTCTCCTAAATCTTCTTTGGGAGGTTATTATGAAGTAATGAAATATGAGAATCACTAAATAAGAAAAAATTTAATTGGGAAAGTAAAATATAAACACGAATAATTGACATGAGAGTTTGTGCGTAAAATATTTAGCAAAGCAACAAAATGTCATATATGTGTAAGACTTGTAATCAAATAGTTGATAACTGTTGAGGAATTTAGAAAAGCAAAGAGATCAGTTATGGCTGAAGTGATCAGAGAATTCTTCCTAGACCAGCTACAACAAATTGAAACTTAACAAGTAAGTAGGATTTCATCAACATAGAAGAAAATAAAGGGCGTTTCAAGCTGTTTTTAAAAGGCAAAGAAACACAAATGAGCATTTCATGTTTGTAGCACACTGATAAGCTAAATTCACTTGAGGTTAATGAGATTAGGAGTAGGTGCTCTATCAGCCACAAAGATGATAAATCTAACCCATGTGTTTGGAATATTCTTAGTCAGTTAAAATATGAAAGCGCATTTGTTTAGCAAAAGGAGATGGGTCATATAGCCCAACTTAAATAGCAAAGTCCTATAAAGTGAGATGTACTCAAGCCAGAATTGTAGATAACATGGCTCTGCCAGGGGTCAAGTGGAAGAGCAAGACCAGCCATCAGTCTACCAGCAGATGAGAGAACAGATCCAAAGAAAAGGCCAGGCAGTCCAAAGCCAAATGATGCCAGGCAATGGAGTTTCAGCTCTCAAGAAGTTTATAATTGAAACAAACCATTAAATCCCTCAGATTAATGTGTTGTTTTGTTTTGTTTTGTTTTTTGAGACAGCGCCTCAAGCTGTCACCCTGGAGAGAGTACTGTGGCATCACAGCTCACAGCAACCTCCAATTCCTGAGCTCAAGAGAGTCACCTGCCTCCACCCCCCAAGTAGCTGAGACTACAGGCACCCGCCACAACTCACCGCCATTTTTTGCTTGCAGCCGTCATTGTTGTTTGGCGGGCCCGGGCTGGATTCAAACCCACCAGCTCAGGTGTACGTGGGGGGCACCTTAGCCCGTTGAGCCACAGGCGCTGAGCCTAATGTTCATTTTTTAATTCACATGTTCTGTGTGGGATGCTGCTATATAAGGGGCAGAGAGAGGGGAGTGAGGTGGAGGGAAAACTGTATATACCCATTCAGAGCTTGATACCAATGAAATCATCATTTTGCTTCACCATGACTCCTAAGATGTATTTATTCTGGGTGGCACAGTTGACCTACAGGTGGGTAACTGTGTTATTGAATACTTATGGTAAACATCCTATCCACAGCTAGTCTTCAGTCTTCCTTGGGAGATAACGATGAGTTCAATTTATTCTTCCTTAAGATAAGTGAGAGAAGACAGCCAATTTTCACTAGCACAGGATATTTTGAGAAGTGAAGGCCTGTCTGGGTGACGAAATTGTGTAAAGAATGTGCCAATTACCCAACAGGTAGAGCAAGAGAGAAGAAGAATGTTATACTAAACAAAAACTTGTGCCATTAACAAGAAATGGCAGAGATTTGGCATTCAGAAGTCCCTGGGTGATGTTTGAAAGAACACCACAATGGATTATAAGCCACGATGATGAGAATAAGTAGGGGAATTGATGAGTAGGAAAGAGTCCGTGGGGCTAAGCTACTATATTCATTCAAAGAGTTGGCCTTTAAATGGACTCTTGGGATTAAATATCTGAAATATTACTAGAAACACTGCATATATTTTCTTCCGCTTTCTTTAAAGGTTCTTCTTGATGATAGCACCATCAATGTTGCAACCATTGCCTCATCACGCTATGTTGGCCCACTGAAAACTAGAGTGGATGAGTGGCAAAAACAACTGGCTCTATTTAATCAAACACTGGTGAGTAAGGGTAATTTCAATTCATGGACTTAGAGAATTAGAGAGTGACAGTGACCTTAGAAACAATTTGTTCCATCATTTAAGTATTATATGGTTCAAAAATGTAAGATTTAATTGGCAATTATGTTATGATGCTTTGAATGTAAGGGAAGTACACACATTTTGAGCACTTCTTTACATAGCTATACAGTTGAATGTTATTACTGTCACCCTTGTGCAAGCATGCCTCAAAAATATTGCAGGTTTGGTTCGAGACCATCATACTACAGTGATTATTGCAATAAATGGAACTGCATAAATGTTTTGGTTTCCCAGTGAATAGAAAAGTTATGTTTATACTATGTTATAGTTTATTAGGTATACAAAAACATTATGCCTTAAAAAACAATATGGGAGGGCCAAAATGGTAGACTAGAAGAAGCCTGCACAATGACGTTCTTACAGAGAGAATCAGTTAAGCATTCCACATTGTGTATCAAATCACCACATTGTACTCCATAAATGTATACAGTTATGATTTAATAAGAATTAAAAGTAAATAAATAAAAATAAAAATTCTAATACCTAAAATAAACAATGAATTAATATTCACCTTTGTGTCACTTGACCAAGAGCACATGGAATCTGTGAAAAGAAGATGGGCAGGAAGTGAAGAAGAGAGAAGTGGATGACCTGCTTAGCAGGACCCCTTATGTGGGGAAGGAACAGAGAAGAGAATCCCAGGCTCCATTCTTCCCCTAAGGATACTGTGCTCAGAGGAGCAGGAGGGCCCCTCCACCTCAGCAGGCCTCCTCTCTGAATCAGGCCTCTCTGATAGAGATCTGACTGGAGGCTGTGCAAATGACTTGTAAGCCTTGGGCACTGCCGCTGGTGCCAGTGTGACATCCCAAACTCAGAATGCTACTCCTGCTACTCCTGACCAGATCTGTTACTGCTGCCTCTCCTTTGCTAGGCAAAAAGAGAAAAGGCAGTCCCAGCATTTGTACACAACCATGAGCAGGTGACTTGCACCCCCATTTCCACTGCCACTGCTGAGGGACCTGGGCAGAGCAGGAGATTAAAGTCCAGTGCCCTTTTCTGTGGCCTGTGTGATCCTGCTCAACCCAATATCTATGGGACCTAGGAGGAGCATGCACTCATACCCTGGGTGTCCACCACCCACTGTGGGGCAGTTGTGCGGCTGCCACTGCCACCACTGTCTGGGAGACACCAAGTATGTAGACAGCCAGTTCAGCCGCTGTCTATGGACCTGGGCAAACTTCACCTCTCAGACCCACCCCATCTCAAACAGGTGCCCTGTCCCACCCACACTGGCTGTACTGCATGAGCACCGTACCTGTGACCTGCTCCATCTTATGCAGGTGACCTGTCCCATGGGCCTACTCTGTCCCCTGAGGCCCACTCTGCCACATGCCTGCACCACAACCTATGGCCTCCTCTGCACCAGGGGATTGGAATCAATCCCCTGTTCCACCCCACAGGCTCATTCTGCCTCACAAGCCTGCTAATCCCACAGGTCCACTACACCCTGCACATTTGTTAGACCCTGAATATATACCCTAAATTTTTTGAAATTAAAAAATCAAATACAACAAATAAATAAAAATAAAATGTAAATAGTGGTAATCACCAAGGGGTGATAATGTGATGTATTAATTTTTTATATTTTATTTGGTGATATTTTCTATTAAATCATAATCCACATTAAGAAACATAAAAGTTGGAATAGAAAACTGAAAAAAAAATCCTGTTAGGTTTATTAGGCTGTAGAGCACAGTGGCAAATATTTGTTTGACTTAAAATTCAAATCATGGCAGCAGTATAAAGTTGCTGTGATTAGTTAGCAAGTCCTCTTGATCATTCTACTCTCAATAAAAATTTTTTCATTAATAACTAAAGAAAAGCATACCTTAATTTAAAAATACTTTATTGCTAAAAGATGCTAACAATCATCCAAATAATCTTTTTGCTAGTAGAAGGTCTTGCCTGAGTGTTAATGTCTGCTGACTGATCAGGGTGATGGTTGCTGCAGGTTGGGGTAGCTGTAGCAATTTCTTAATGTAAGACAGCAATGAAGTTTGCTGCATTAATTGACTGTTCCTTTTACAAAATATTTCTCTGTAGCACTCAATGTTGTCTGATAATGTTTTACCCATAGCAGAAGTTTTTCAAAATTAGAGTCAATCCATTTAAATCCTGCCATTGCTGTATCAGCTATGTTTATGTAATATTCTAAGTCCTTTGTTGTCATATCAACAATGTTCACAGCATCTTCACAAGAAGTAGAAACTACTTTCTTTGTTTATCCAGAGGAAGCAACTGTTCATCAAGTTTTATCATGAAACTGTAGCAATTCGGTCACTTCTTCAAGCTCCATTTCTAATTCTACTTCTCTTGCAATTTCTACCATCTCCAGTTAATTCTTCCACTGAAGTTTTGAACCCCTTAAACTCATCTACAAGGAGTGGAATTAACTTCTTTTTTTTTTTTTTTTTTTTTTTTTTTTTTTAAAGAGTCACATTATGTGCCCGGGATAGAGTGCCGTGCAGGCATAGCGCACAACAGCAACCTCAAAC
>CAUYRH010032500.1:0-19262 GCA_963574655.1 Perodicticus potto | reverse complement strand
TAATGTCTCAGGATATAAAATCAATGTCCATAAGTCAGTTGCCTTTGTATATGCCAACAACAGTCAAGATGAGAGGTTAATCACAGACACAACTCCCTTCATCATAGCCTCAAAGAAAATGAAATACTTAGGAATATACCTAACAAAAGAGGTAAAAGATCTCTATAAAGAAAATTATGAAACCTTAAGAAAGGAGATAGTTGAAGACTTTAATAAATGAAAGAACATACCATGCTGATGGCTGGGAAGAATCAACATTGTTAAAATGTCTGTACTTCCCAGAGGAATTTATAGACTCAACGCCAGCCCTATTAAAATACCAACATCCTACTTTCAAGACCTGGAAAAAATGATTCTGCACTTTGTATGGAACCAGAAAGAAACCCGTATAGCTAAGGCAGTTCTTAGTAATAAAAACAAAGCCAGGGGTATCACTATACCAGATTTTTGGCTGTATTACAAAGACATAGTGGTCAAGCCAGCATGGTACTGGCCCAAAAATAGAGACATAGATTCTTGGAATCATATAGAAAACCTGGAAATGAAAACAACAACTTACAGCTGTCTAATCTTTGATAAACCAAACAAGAGTGTTCACTGGGGGCAAGACTCCCTATTCAATAAATGGTGCAGGGAGAATTGGATATCCATGTGTAAAAGACTGAAACTGGATGTGCACCTTTCTCCCCTCACAAAGAGTAATTTGAGATGGATAAAGGATTTAAATTTAAGGCATGAGATGATAAAAATCCTCAAAGAAAGAATTGGAAAAACACTGGAAGATATTGGCCTGAGGAAAGACTATATGAGGAAGACTACCATGGCAATAGCAACAACTGCAACAATAAACAAATGGGACTTAATTAAACTGAAAAGCTTCTGTACAGCCAAGGAGACAACAACCAAAGCAATAGACAACCTACCCGATGGGAAAGGATATTTTCACTTCTTAAATCTGACAAAAGTTTAATATCTAGGATTTATACAGAACTTCAATTAATCTACAAGAAAAAGAAACCAATAATCCCATACATCAATGGGAAAAATCTTCTCTAAAAACAGACAAATGGCCAGTAAACACTTGAAAAAATGTTCATCATCCTTAATTATTAAAGAAATGCAAATTAAAACCACCCTGAGATAACATCTAACTCCAGTAAGAATGGCCTATATCACAAAATCTCATGATTGCTGATGCTGGTGCGGATGTGGGGAGAATGGAACACTTTTACATTGCTAGTGGGACTGCAAACTAATACAACCTTTTTGGAAGGAAGTAGGGAGAAAGCTCAAAGAACTCAACCTAGACCTCCCGTTTGATCCTGCAATCCCATTGCTGGGCATCTATCCAGAAGAAAAAAAAAAAAAAACTTTTATTATAAGGACATTTGTATGAGGCTATTTATCTCTGCCCAATTTACAATTGCTAAAGTGTGGAAACAGCCTAAATGTGCTTCAACCCAGGAATGGATTGGTAAGCTATGGTATATGTATACCATGGAATATTACTCAGCCATCAAAAATAATGGAGACTATGCAGCATTTGTAGTAACTTGGATGGAGTTATTATATTATTCTTAGTGAAACATCTCAGGAATGGAGAAGCATGAATCCTATGTATTCAACTTTGATTTGAGGACAATTAATGACAATCAATGACACAGTGGGTCATGGGGGAAGGAGAGAGCAGACAGAGAAGGAGGGAGGGGGCAAGGGAAAGAAAACCAAAAAAAGAAAAGAAAATAGTGTCTAACTTTCATATAAATTGGATTCAATTTTGACCAAAGTACATTACTTAAATATTAATTTTGTAATTCAACTTGTCAATATGTTGTTTAGGATATTGCATCCTCATATATAAGTGAAACATGTTTGTAATTTCCCTTTATAACAATATATTTTCTCCAATTTCAATATCAGGTGTATCCAGATCAAGTAGATGATATTGAAATATTTCTTCTTTTTTTATTGTTTATAAGATTTCTGGAATTACTTGTTTTGTAAAATCATTGTTGTCTATGAGTTTATGACAGTTTTAACTTTGTTATTTAATTTAATTCATTGCCTAATTACTGTTTTTTCCTATGAAAAAATACTTAATATGCGAATTTTCTATTTTATGTTTTATATATAACATACATGAAGAGATGTGAGTATAATTTTAATACAAAAAGGCATTATTCTCATTGACTCAAGAAATCTCTTTGTCCTTTTTCATGTTGCACAAAGCAACTTGTGGAATGACTATACCCTCCTCAAACACATGAACCAAACATAAAGAACCCTGACTTTTCTCATAATTGTCCAGCATTAAATTTTCCATGACAATGATGTTTACCAAAGACTTAAAGAAGTGAGAGAATGTGAAATTACTGGTCAAAGGATACAAAGTTACAGCTAAACATAAGGAATCCTTTTTGAGATATATCTCCTATAATTCTAGGATATTATTAATTTTGAAATATTCAGTGGAAAACAAGATGTAAAAAAATTAAGTAGAGTTTAAATATGAATGGGGCATGACAGCATTGTTTTACTAACTGTGAAAAATATTAAATCGATCAAATGTTATGTACCAGAGGACTAAAACAGAGAAACAAAAACAGAATAGAAAAAAGAAAGCTGTAGGATCTGAGCAAGGTGTACAGAAGACAAGGTAAATTCTTGCTTCACTAGATTTTTAGTATAATATTTTTATTCTGGGATTCTGTTTGTTTTACCACATAAGTAGTGGTCTCAACAGTGAGTGGCTTGAATCAACAATCATTTATTTAGCTTCTAATTCTTCAAGTCAACAATTTGTCTTGTACTTCAGTGGTGGTTTTTCTCAATGAGTCTCCCCTGGAGTCTTTCACGCATCTATCATTAGTGACTGGCCTTGCTCAGGGGTGTCTGGTGTTACACTCTCCTACATTACAACTTGTCTTTACTCACTGTGGTCTCTTATTCTTCATCAAGCTAGTCTATGTTAATAGGCAAGATGGTAGTAAAATTGAAGCATGCTAGAATTCTCAAGATCTAGGTCATAGCTGGCACAAGGCCATTTCCAGCACATTTTATTGGGGGAAAATATTATAAAGGAAGGCCAGAACAAGAAGAGAGAGTTTCCACATTTTAATGGAAAGAGCTTCAACATCTCATTTAGAAGTGTAAATACAGAAATGGGACAGTATGTGTACATTTCTCTAATGTGTTATGCTCTACAAAAGAAGCATTAAAATTAGGTATATGTAAGAATAAAAAAGACAAGGTATTTACAATCCAGAAACTCTATAATATGATTAGAAAATAGTGTATGTTGTAGGAACTTGGATAACAAAAAAAGCAGTAAGAATATAGTTAAAAATAGATATTGTCACAGCCTCAGAGACTATCATTTGGAGTAGGTATAATTTTATACAAGGCCTTAATTTATGTGGACTGTATTAGCAGTGTGGTGCTATTCTGAAATAATTTGTACTATTTTCTTAGCTAGCTCAAGGAGAGATTTCGGTACTGAAAGGAATCGTCTAGAGTCATAGTTTGGTGGCAACAATAGTAGTAACAAAATAGACATTAAAAAAAAAATGATTAGAGCTGTTTCAAAATTATACCTGCGGGGCGATTCACTTACGTATGTAGTGTTAACACAAAAAGTAATGTGAAAGGAGAGGAAGTAGTTCATTTAATTAAACTAAAGACAGAGAAAGGCTGAATGAGCATCTGCTTCAGTTGACACTGAATATATGGCATGGGAGAATGCCTATGCCCCAGGGCTAGTACCAGACTTCAACAGAATAACTGAGCAATGGAAATAGAGCTTATCTGGTGACATATTTTTAATAGTACCCATAGTTTAAAAGTGCAGCTTCAAATTAAAGAATGAAATAATAACATAAAAAGTATGCTATTCCTATAACAGATATTGGAATGTTTCCTGGAAAGAAGTGTGAAAAAAATTTGCCTTTGGAATACCAAGTTCCTAACACCATAGTCTATCTCCATTTCATGAATACAGTGGCCAATATTAGGAGATTTTTATTTTCATCAAAATCTGCAGTTTTATGGTTGGTTATTTGCTTATCATTTGTTATTCCCTGGCTATGTTAAGTAATCTTCAACAAAATATATTCATATATATATATATTCCTAGGAATATGTATATTTATATATAATATATCATATATTCATATATATATTCCTAAGAATGTGTGAAGTTTTTCAAGGGACTATGTAAAGCCAGGCAGTTTTGAGAGATTTTTCTACTTCCTTAACTTGTATGTAGTTTTTTTTTTTTTTTTTTGTAGTGACAGAGTGTCACTTTATCACCCTTGGTAGAGTGCTGTGGCATCACACAGCTCACAGCAACCTCCAACTCTTGGGCCTAAGCAATTCTCCTGCCTCAGCCTCCCAAGTAGCTGGGACTACAGGTACCAGCCACAACGCCTGGCTATTTTTTGTTGCAGTTTGGCAGGGGCCGGGTTTGAACCAGCCACCCTCGGTGTATGGGGCCAGCACTCTACCCATTGAGCCACAGGAGCAGCCCCCCTTTTTTTTTTTTTTTAGAAATTTCCTCAGAATTTTCTTGAGTTCAAAACACCCTCCATCCTATATTAAAACTGGAATGATAGTTGATATTTACTAACTTATGCCACAGCAAATAAAAGAAAACTCCCAAATTTCAGTACCTTATAACAAAACTTTATATGGTGCTCATACTGCACAGTGGCTGCTGATTAGCTACAGCCTTGCTTCAGACTACAGGTCACCTTTAAATCTATTTCCTAAAGGTCTTCTTATTTCTCAGCTTCAGGGTAAAGAGCAGCCACCTATTTTGGATATATCAATGGAAAAAGTAAGTATGCTAGGGGAAACATATGGTAAATATATGACACATTTCTCAAATTTCCTATGTGGTTCTGTCACTGTCACTCATATTTCTCAAGCCTGAAAATGGCAAAAATAGGTAGACTTCTTCTACATGAAGATTTATGACTCACAAGCAAACTGGAAGGGGTGCCTCCTCTTTTTATGGGAGACAATAATAGGATCTAACACAGCAGTCAACACCTCACTCATCTCACATTTTACTGAGATTCCATGTACCAGAGCATAAAGACCTCCCTAGACCCAAATAAATGGGTATTTTAGAGTATGATATTTGTAGATACCAGAAAGCATTCTCAGTTAATTGATTAAACCACTTCAATTCCATAATACTGTCAGTTTTCTTTCTCTTATTCACATTAATATTCTTATACATATTTATTGGCGCATGTTGAAATGTTCTACATTCAAAATAAAAGTTATAGGTTAGATATTAAGCCTGACATTTTAAACACTTAACTAGAATATTTGCAAAATATAGAAAATTTTGTAATAACATTTGCATACATGATAACATCTCAAAGTCATTGAGATATGCAGTAAGATAGTTTGAATTTCTTGTCACAAATCTCACTGAGCATGCCAGTTATAGTTGAATCTTCATTGTATTTCCCCTTATGAAATGTTTACTATTTCTAAGACATAGCAATACAAAATGAACTGTGTTTAAACTTATATTTAAATTTCAAATGTCAGCTTCATAGTATATATGGTGTCATTTACTATAAAATTATTTTGAGGTGGCATGTCATCTATGAAGCTATTGTCCTTCATTCTCATGCTCTTACTTTTATATCCTCTTCTGCAATGCAGGCACTTCTCCTTGGCTAACTGACTTCTTTTTGAATTCTGCCAAAAAGAAATGCAAGAAGGAGATTGCAAGGCATGAGGATGTAAAAGGTATTTTCTTCTTCCCGTTTATTGCCACCTTAGCAATTGCTCCTTCCCCTTCCAGCAGTAAGTGGTTTTAAGTTTCCAGACTGCAAGTATATTGATGCACATGCACTTACCATAGATTCTAGGTTTAATGAGTTAGCTCAACCCCCTGGAACTGTCTATAACACATTACTTATTTAATTGATTTAAACGTGGATGTACAATGATGGAAATGCAATATGAGATTCAAAGACTTGGGAAGAAAGAATTATTGGAGTGTATTTATCATGTATGACCTGCATGCCATCCTCCATTACATCAGTAATAAGGCCTAGAAGGCACTCCTTTCACTAAGACATTGATAAATACATTAGCGAAGGGAAGGCCAGAATACATGAAAATCTCTGTTGTGGCAGAACTTGGTAGGCTCCGAATAACTATGGGAAATGCGGCTGTTAAGATGGTTTCCCTAATTTATTAGGGATGAAAATGACTACGGGGCAATAGGTTCAAGCATTTGGATTTAACCATTATAGACAAGGTATCAAATTTTCTTTTTCGATCATTGTATAAATTTAAGACATACAAGTACAGTTTTGTTCCATGGATACCTTGTATAGTGGTGAAAGTTGGGATTTTAGTGCAACTATCACCTAAATATTTACATTATACCCTTTAAGTAGTTTCCCTTCTCCCACCCCTCTCCCACTCTCCCACCTTTCTGAGTCTCCAGTGACTATTACGTAATATTCTATGTCCACGTGTACACATTATTTAGCTCCCATTTATAATTGAAAATGTACAGTATCTGACTTCCTATTTCTGATTTGTTTTACTTAAAATAATAACCTCAAGTTCCATCCGTCTTGGTACAGGAGACATGGTTTCATTCTTTATGATTGAATATCCTATTATTCATATACAAACATATCATATTTTCTTTATCCAGTCATCTGTGGATGGACACGTAGGTTGATTCCCACCTTTGCTATTGTGTATAGTGCTGTGATGAACATGCAGTACCACATTTTCACAGTGTACAGCAGGTACCCAATAGGGACAGAATAGTTTGATCTACTGAGACTCTTGCTGGTGGTTAAATGCATAGGATGCCTCTAAAAGCAAAACCGATAAGCAGCCTACTAAAATATTCTTTTATCTCCATAACAGAAAAAAATCGAGGTCCAGTGGCCAGAAAGTCAACTTAAATTGTCAGAGCAACAGCTCCTTCTTGGCTATCCATTTCTGTCATTTCACAGATGGCAGTGTTTGTTATTGAGGAGAAAATTTAATGTCCTGAAAGGTTCGGCTTCCTAACATACAATATCGTATTTTCTTTGAACCACTGATGAAGCAAGGGTGTAGGAAACAAAGAATGAACTTTCATTATTATTGCTCATGAGGTACTTAAAAACTTTATTTTTTTTTATCTTATAATTTTGGAATTTAGTAAATTAGTCCCAAGAAAGTAATCTATGTCTTTATACAATTAAATATGTAGATGAATAACTGGCTTCTTTGGGATCTCATACTATTGTTTCTGTAGGCAACCATATTATTATATTGATTAGAAGGTTAATTGGTTTGCTATTGTACAATGGTAACCAAGAAGACTTTCTTTCTGGGGGGAGACACAGGTGATTCTCGGTGATCTGACTTCGTTTTTCCATGTCTATGAAGGTAGTTAAAGGAAAATTATAATGAACAAAAAGGCAGGACCACTGAATATACTGAATCTTAAGCAGTGAAAATTTTGATCACTCAAATAAGTAAAAATTCTACCCACTGAAACTGTGGCTGAGTATAAAAACAGCACGGAATGGATGAAAGCACCATGGAAATAATAAATGGTGTTATGTTCCTTTATTGTTTTCTACAAAAATTAACTTTATAATTTAGTTATTAAGTTAAGAAATGTTAAAATTGAACTGGATTTCAATTTGAAGACTAATTTAACATCACCTTAAATTGGGTAGTATGACTTAAACTGTGTAGCATCTTTGGAGAAGAGAATAAAAATATATTTGTTTGTAAGAAATGTTCATTTTTTTATATGAACATTCACGTATATACAGAACATTCGTGCAGATGTTGACTAGGCACAAGAGTGGCCTGTGAGGCTCAGGTTTCCATCCACAGTTCTTTGTTCACTGTCTACACCATATTAGTTTCTACTGATAAGGAATGCAAGAATACTAGAAAGCAGGAGGGAGAGAAAGAGACACGGTTCTTCCAGTGTCCTTCCCATTACTTCCAGTGTCACCCCAGAAATAGTTTTTCATGTAGGCAGAGGCAATGAGATTCAGCTTACTGCTTCTCTAAATATTCCCAGATCTGGCCTCATCCCCTTCCTTAGAAATACCAGTAAACATTGGGTATCATTCTGTCCTCAGAGATTTGAGTCCATCTCTTTAGGATACCTCATTTTTGACTAGGGATAAAGAGTGAGTAAATGAACACGAGACTGCAAGTCATGCCTGGGTAATACTGACCTATAATTAACTTTTTTTTTGTCCTTGATTAAAAGGAACATGGATATCTAACTTCCTGTTCTCTTCTTTTTTCTTTTCCTTAAATTGGGTTTATGGACACTCCGTTGTTTCTTACATCCCCAGGTGAAAAATGCTTAACAACCACATAAAACATCAGTTGTAGCCAGTCTTTAAAATTATCCCAAATAATATTGTCCAAGGGACAAGGGAAAATTTACACTTTGTATGGTTTCCCACCACATTGTGTCAGAATTGACTTGTGTGGCGAATGGAATGTGGTAAAAAGTTGATGACACATGACTTCTGATAATTCACTGTAGTTTTTTCCTTGTTCTCTGTAAAATTGCTCATTCTAGGGGCATCCAATTGTTATGCCATGTGCTGCTCTCTATAGATGTCCACTCAGCAAGGCCCAGAGATATACAGCCAACACTGAACAAGGAAGTGAGGCCTTCTGCCAATAGCTATGTGAAGAACCATCTTGGAAAAGGACCTGCCAGCCCCAGTCAAGCCTTCTGATGACTTTAGTCCCCACCAACACCTTCATTGTAACATCATGGGATAGCTTTAGGTAGCGCTAAGGTGCTAAGTTGGTTCCTGGATTCCTGAACTTCAGAAACTGTACAATATAATAAACAGTTCCTTTTTATAAGATGCTATTTGTTGGGTTAATCTGTTACACAGCACTAAATATAATAGATAGCATTCCTTCTATCTTACAAAATTGAATTTTATTGTCAGAGTATGTCCAGTAAACAAAATAGTACTGCACTATATGTGTAGGGTTTGAGAATGTAAAGTAATTATCTTTACTTTAAATCTGTCTCTATTGCACTTCATAATTACTCTTAGGAGGAATATTTATAGGAGTAGATCCAAAGAAAAGGAACCTTCTGAAAGCCTTAATTATTTTGGTATGTGTTAAAAACATGAAGCGTATATTATGTCCAGCTTTCTGAAACTAATAGCAACAGCTTGTTTCTATTTATTTGAACAATGAAAATGAGCCTGAACTTTTTAAGATGGATATAGTTAATTAGAATTAAAAAAATGCAACTATGAGCACATGGTGCTCTTGGGCCTGGAATCTTCCCTCCCACATTTTTTGTGTTCTGCTAGTCTGTAATTTCTTACAAATCTTAATTTCAATGTTAATATTATATTGCATAAATTCTAAGTGATTCACTCCAAGTTTCTTAATTTTAAATTATATTTTAATTACTTACATTCATCTTCAAGATTTACTGTCTTGAATTTACTGTCTCCTTTCTTTGAAAAAAGTATAGCTTTCTTTATTGCAAGAAACCATACTGAATTCTCATTTCCCAGCTTAAGTTTCTTTGTGTATTGTTGTTTGTTTGTTTTCAGGTTAATATAAGGGTACAAACAACAAGGTCACAATATTTCAATTTGTTTTATGAAGTCCCTCTTGTGGTAGTGTCTCACACCCTAAAGGTGTGCCATATACAACTACATTGTGCCCATTAAGTGGGAGCATACCCATCCCCCTCCCTTCTTTCCTCTCCTCCCTTCCTTGTTCCCCCCCCCTCAACTTGAATTGAAATGAGTTTTTCTCCTTTGTGGGTGTGAATTAGATTTTCTATAGGCTTCATATTAGTATTGAGTACATTGGATATTTGCTTTTCCATTCTTGTGATACTTTACTACAGTGGTTCTCAACCTGTGGGTCGCTACCCACAGGAACTGTATTAAAAGGCCATGGCATTAGGAAAGTTGAGAACCACTGCTTTCCTAAGAAGAATGTGTTTCAAGTCCATCCAGGTAAATACAAAAGTTGTAAAGTCTCCATCTTTTTAATGGCAGAATAGTACTCCATAGTATACATGTACCACAGTTTGTTGATGTATTCCTAAGTTGATGGCCATTTAGGTTGCTTCCACATCCTGGTGATTGTAAATTGGCTGTGATAAACAATCTAGTGTGAATGTCTTTATAATAAAATGATTTTTTTCTTCTGGGTTGTTGCCTAGTAGTAGGATTGAAGTGCAAAATAGGAGGTCAAATTGAGTTCTTTGAGGATTGTCCATACTTCTTTCCAAGGAGCCTGTATTAATTTGCAGTCTGACCAACAATGTAAAAGTGTTCCCTTCTCTCAACTTCCACACTAGCATCTGCAACTTTGGGACTTTGTAATGTGAGCTAATCTAACTAGGGTTAGGTGATATTGCAGGGTGGTTTTGATTTGCTTTCTCTGATGGTTAGAGATGATGAGCATTTTTTCATGTCTTTTACCATCTATTGGTCTTCCTAAGAAAAGGTTCTTTTGATGTGTTTTGCCCAATGATAGATGGGATTGTTTGCTCTTTTTTTATTGATTAATTTGTGTTCTTTGTAGATTCTAGGTATCAATATTTTGTCAGATTTATAACATGCAAATATTTTTCCCATTCTAAAGGCTGTCTATTTGCTTTGATTGCTTTGTCCTTAGCTTGCAGAAGCTTTTCATTTTTATTAAGCCCTATTTAAAAAAAAAAATGTGTCATTGTGGCAAATGTCACTGAATTCTTCACAAAATCTTTCCCAGGCAGACATCGTCAAGAGTTTTTTTAACACAATTTCTTCTAGGATTTTTAATGTTTCATGTCTTAGATTTAAATTTTTTATCCACCTTGAGTCAATTCTTGTAAGTGGTGAAAGATGCAGGTCCAATTTCAATCTTTTAGATATGATTATCCAGTTCTCCCAGCACCATTCATTTGAATAGGGATTCTTTTTCCCAGTGTATGCTTTGGTTTGGTTTATCAAAGATCACATGTATAAGAGACTGGTATTATCTCTTGTTGTCTATTTGGTTTCACATACTTATGTCTTTATTTTTTTTGGCCAATATCATGCTATTTGATCACTGTGGGTTTGATTTGTAAGTCTGGCAGAATGATGCCTCTCATTTTGTTTTTATCACTATAAACTGCCTTGACTATATAGGTTTTTTTTTCTGATTCCATTCAAAATGAAGTTTTTTTCCAGTTCTTCAAAGTATGATGTTAGTATTTTATATGGGGAGTATATCAAATTTACAGAATGCTTTTTAAAATATATTATGTTTAAACAATGTTGATTCTTCCCAGCCAGGAACATGGTATACTCTTTCAATTCTTAATGTCTTCAGTTATTTCTTTTCTTAGTATTCCCTAATATTCTTCATAGAGGTCTTTAACCTCTTTTGTTAGGTATATTCCTAGAAATTTAATTTTCTTTGAATCTACTATGAGGGGAACTGTGTCTTTGATTAGCTTCTTAACTTGACCATTATTGGCATATACAAAAACTACTGATTTGTGAACATTGATTTTATACCCTGAGATGTAGTGCATTTCTTGATAAGTTCCAGAAGTCTTGTGGTTGAACCTCTAGGTTTCTCTAAGAATAAGATGATTTCATAAGCAAAGAGTAAGAGTTTGACCTCCTCTGTGCTCATTATATCTTTCTCTTGAGTGATTGCATTGGCTAGAATTTCCAGAATTATGTTGAAAACTGGTGGCAGTAGAGGACATCCCTGTCTTGTTCCAGTTCTAAAGGAAAATGCTTTCAGTTTTACTCCATTCAGTATGATATTAGCTGTGAGTTTGTTGTAGAAGGCTTCAATCAGTTTAAGAAATGTATCACTTATGCCTATATTTTTAAGTGTTCGTGTTAGAAAAGGATGCTGAATTTTATCAAATTCTTTTTCTGCATCTATTGGGAGGATCATATGGTCTTTGGTTTTGCTCCTGTTGATATGATGAAGTATATTTATGGACTTGCATATTTTAAAGTTCTATTTGATAGTGATGCATAATTTTTTAATGTACAGCTGTAATCTATTGGCTAAGATCTTATTGAGTATTTTTGCATGAATATTCATTACTGAAATCGGTCTGTAATGTAGTTCTTTTAGTTGGGTCTTTTCCTGGTTTGGGTATCACAGTGTTGTTTGCTTCATAGAATGTGCTGGGGAAGGTTCCTTCTTTCTCAATATTTTGGAATAGTGTCTAAGAGCTCTTCTCTGAGGGTTTGATAGAATTGTGCTGGGAAATCATCTGGTCCAAGGCTTTTTGTTGTTGGAAGATATTATTTTTGCTGACTCTGTGCTCAGTTGCAGAGATCAGGTCCTGTCTTTCTGACTTAGTGAACTAATAAGGGCCTGGTTGCTTTGTCAACATTCTTTCCCCACAGGATTGTGGTCCTAAAGTTCTCACTAGATTCCTTAGGAGGCACATCACACAGTGCCTCCTAATAACAATTTCTGGCCACTCAGCTCACTACAACAGTGGATGCCGAGCTCAGCAGGTGCAGCAGAAGCAGTCATGCACTAGGACCCTGCAGATCTTTCCCCCTCCACAGCCTTCCCACAATGCATTGCCCAGCTAGCAACCAAGCCAAATGGAAATCCACCCACCTGGAATTTAATTGTTACTATTTATGGTCACTAAACTATAATACTATAGTAAAATTTATAATAAAATGGTTTCAAAAAGTACTTTCATAATAGGACTTACCCAGACAAATTTTAAGATTAGAAGATTAGAATTATGAATTGAGCTGCAATCAACAATCTGGTGCATATATCTTTGTTGCCAATTGATCCTTGGTCTTTTGGATATACACCTAGTAGAGGAATTACAGGATCAAATGACAGGTCTACATTTAGATCCCTTAGTGTTCTCCAAACTGCTTTCCAAAAGGAATGTTCTAGCCTGCATTCCCACCAGCAGTGAAGAAGTGTTCCCTTTTCTCCACATTCCCACCAACATCTGTAGTTTGGGGATTTTGTGATGTGGGCTTCTCTTACTGGAGTTAGATGATATTTCAAAGTGGTTTTGGTTTACATTTCTCTGAAATTGTGGTATATGTATACCATGGAATACTATGCAGCATTAAAAAAGATGGATGTTTTATGCTTACATGGATGAAACTGGAAAATATTCTTCTTAGTAAAGCATCTCAGGAATGGAAAAAAATATATCCAATGTATTTAGTACTACTAGAAAACCAAATCATAATCACTCACACTTTCATATGAGAGATGAATCACAACTATAGCCCAGGATGAAGGAGGGAAGGGAAGGAGAATGGGAAAGGAGAGGGGTGGTTTGATAGAGGGAGGGCTAATGGTGGGACCACATCTGTGGAGCATATTGCAAGGGTACAAGTCAAATCTATGAAGTATTGAACACAAATGTCTTAACATTGTGATTAAGTAAATGAGGTAAAAGCTATGTTAATTAGTGTGATGTAAGCACTCCAATTTGTACAAGTAATCAACACATTGAATCCCACAGAGGCATAAATGTATTCATGATCTGTGTATATATGACTTAATAAAAATAAAAATAGAGTTTTACCTTGGTTGATTTTATTACAAGTTCCAAAACATGTTCTGTGCTTGCTTCCTCTGTCGTGCCTGTGCATAAAAGTAGCATAATTGATCTCTAATGCATAAATATGTTGTACGAGCCAAGGTTTATTTACTATGCTTCTCATTTTGAGAAAATAATTTTTGCTAAATACTATAATTAATTAGTAAGCTTACCCTCCACTTATTCAACAGGTATTCACTGAGTTAAATTTCCACATCATCTGCAGCATGGACAACATTTCTTTAAATAATGGAAAAGTTTCTATTATAAGAACTTGCATTTCAATAGAAAGAATAAGATATGCATCAGAATAACTATTGGCATTACTAGAATTTCAGTATTCAACATAATATATTTTAATGAATTATAGCCATAAAGTTTAGACATGTTCAATAAAATAAATACTTTTAAGAACGAATCTATACAAATGTCAACACTAATAAGAAATTTAAATTAATTTCACTGAGACATACCCAGTGTTGTGACATTAACATTATAAATTTTTGGTAATGAATTAGTTTGACAAAGAAAAAAATTGTTTTCTCTTCTCTCCACTTCTTTTTCCCATCTGTAAATATTTTTCTCTCCTCTCTTTTTGTCTTGGAAATGACTGATGAAGCTAAGTAAAGTATGGAACATCATACGTTGTTTGAGAAAAGAGAGTTTTAAATTCATAAGACAAATTAATAAAAATGAAGGTTAGATATCTTATATCTCAGTTCAAATGACATTCTGTAAGAAAAACTGTATAGGTACAAATAATAAATCAGTGATTTCTAAGGGATAAAAATGTAAAGCAAGGGTCAAGTTGAAAGCGTCATAGAGGAATTTTTAAGGTGATGCTCTATATTTTGACTGAGATGGTGGTTTCATGTCTGTATATATTTATTGAAATTTACAGGACTGTACACTAAAATAATTCACAGAATGTGTTATTCTATATATATAACGTTACCTACCTACATGTATATATGTACATATATACATATTAGATGGATAGATAGAAATGTTTTGAACAGATCATATTAATATCTAGAAATAGCCAATTCTGGTATGCCAGCCACCATCCTTTCTAAAATATCATGAAGTAGTTTTATAGAGAAATGGAAAGTGATAAAGGAAATGAATGAAATATATATGGTATTTTACTTAGGCTTGTATTTTAAATCCTCAAATATCAAGAATACTGTTATGCATAAAGAGATTGCTGTTCTTAAACTTCACACCAGAGCAGCTCATCTTTTATTTGCTTAGACAAAACTGAATATGAAGACTGTCCAGAAGAGGAGAGATGAGCCAAACATTACTCATGCAGAAAGAGTCATTGTTCAATTACCAGTTAGATCACATGAGAGGAAGTAAAAGAGTGAGATGGAGACAACTGCCATATCCATTTTAATAAGCCATTGAAGAGCAATGGATGACTTACCCCATGAGTGAATGTGCCTGCACATTGTCATTTGTAAGCCTGACTTCCTAGATATTTCCTTTTTCATTCCTTACTGTTTAGCTAATACTGAAGTATGTTTATTATCAAAGTTTTATAGGTTTAAGACCATGGTTTAAAATTTTTAGAACTAAAACTTTCTAGTAGCTTTCTGATGTTGATTTCTGGCTGTTCTTTTTACTTTTTTGTAGGCAATTGAGTTGCCCAAGAATCATTGAACTCTGACAGCTTACATAAGCTCTACTATTTAGATATTTAGATATGAATTATTACTCTTCCCATATGATCTTCATTGAACCTAAGGAAAAAAAAAAACCAAGAAAGAAAATCCTAATAATTTTCTTAGTTGTAGAAGTTCACATATAGGCAAGTCAGTGTAACCTGTTCCAGAAATTTTTGTTGGGATTGAAGACTAGATATCATTCAGCATTCTTCAAAAGTGTTCTTTTTAGAAGGTCTTTCAATATAGAGAGGATTTTTGAGAGCCAAATGAATCTGTATTTGAAATTCCAGCTCCAATACTTAATAATTTTGTGAACTTGATCTAAGATACTTAACGATTTTCAACAAGTTGTTTATCTGCAAAATTGGAATTAATACTTATTTCTTAGTATTGTTTTGTGTACTGATAGAGGTAAATGTGAAGTACCTAACATAATAAATAGAATAGTGTATACTAAAACATACCTTCTTTTTCTCTTTTAAATGAATTTCCAGGAGCTGTCCATATTTCCCTCTGTGAAGAAAATAATAATAAAAACAGTTTTAAAAATAACTAAGTAAATATGTTGGCTAGTAGAATTATTTCTAGAATACTTCCTTGATTATCAAGAAATGATTGTGCTTGCTTTAACAAAATGTTTTCCTTCAATCTTCAAAGTATGATGTTACTGCTTTGATGAGGATCACATTGTAGATTGCTTTGAGTGGTATGGATATTTTAATGATTTTCATTCTTCTCAGCCATGGGCATGGTATGTTCTTCTATTTGTTAATGTCTTCTGCTATTTATTTTCTCAGGCTTTCATAGTCCTATTTATAGATTTCCTTTACATCCTCTTTTAAACATATTCCAAAGTATTTCATTTTCTTTAGAGCTACTGTAAAAGGTATTGTGTTTTTTATTTTATTCTCAGCTTGAGTGATATTGGCATATATGAAGCCTACTGATTTCTGGACCTTGATTTTATATCCCAAGGCATTACTTTATTTCTTGATAACTTCTGAGAGCTTTGTAATTGAGTCGCTGAGGTTTTCCAAGTGTAAGATCATGCCATCTTCCAAGAGTTTGTTCTTCTCTGTGCCATTTGAATAGCCTTGAACGGCTTGGTGCCTGTGGCTCAACAGGCTAAGGCGCCAGCCACATACACCTGAGCTGGCAGGTTCGAATCCAGCCCGGGCCCGCCAAGCAACAATGACGGCTGCAACCAAAACATGGCCGGCATTGTGGCAGGCGCCTGTAGTCCCAGGTACTTGGGAGGCGGAGGCAAGAGACTCGCTTGAGCCCAGGAATTGGAGGTTGCTGTGAGCTGTGATGCCACGGCACTCCATCCAGGTTGACAGCTTGAGGCTCTGTCTCAAAAAAAAAAAAAAGGAATAGCCTTGAGCTTCTTCTCTTACCTGATTGCAATGTCTAGGACTTCTAACACTATGTTGAATAGCAGTAGCAATAGTGGAATCCTTGTCTAGTTCCAATTCTAAGTGGAAAAGCTTTCAGTTTTACTCCATTCATCATGATATTGGTTGTGTGTTTGTTGTAGATGGCCTCAGTTTAAGAAATTTCCCACCTGAGTCTATTTTCTTTCTTTCTTTCTTTTTTTTTTTTTTTGGAAGCTAGAAGGCTGTTCTTTAGTTTATTCACAGAACTCTCTGTTGCAGTCCATATGCCTATGGCTAGGAGTGAGAGTTATAAGAAATACCTGTATAGCTCAATAATGGAACACCTGGGTGGAAAGGGCATAGAGAAGGATTTAGCTCTCCTAGAAAGCTTGCGAGATGAGGGCAGTGGTGAATTGGCAGTCCCTACACCTGTGGTGTTGAAAGGCACGAGATTAGTCTTATATTAGGGTGGAGAAGAAGGCAGTCGGGAGCATGTACATTCCATCATGGACCTGCTTATTCTGACTCTATCTCCTCTCCTGCCTACAGAACACCAGCACAGTGTCTCTGCTGAAGATTACCAAGCTCTACTAAAGACGAAGATCTATTTATTCTAAGAAGACTGCTTTACTCTCTCTAAGACTCACTCTCTCTCTTTCTCTCTCTCCAGCTAAAGTAGATAGCCCTCAGGTACCTAAGAAAAACTGTACCTGAGCAATGTAACTTAGCAGTCCGCATCCGGAACCTAGTTAAGCTGGGCCTGAGACATGGCCAGTCCTGGGCCCTGGCAAGAAGTATCAGAAGTGACATGTGACAACTCTCACTTAAAAAAAACACTTCATATTATTTCCCATCTACCTAACATATGCACCATTAGGAAAAAAGATACTTATTAGACCATCCATGACATTTATTGTGGTATTCAGAACACCTTGCATTATGCAGGGGAAAGCATAGCCTTCTTATAGTAAAGCTCTCTCTCTCTTTTTTTTTTTTTTTTTATTAAATCATAGCTGTGTACATTAATGCAATCATGGGGTACAATGTGCTGGTTTTATATACAATTTGAAATGTTTTCATCAAACTGGTTAACATAGCCTTCATGACATTTTCTTAGTTATAAAGCTTCTGCACAGCCAAGAATACAGTAAGTAAAGCAATCAGAAAGCCCTCTGAATGGGAGAAGATATTTGCAGGTTATGTCTCCGACAAAAGTCTAATAACCAGAATCCCTAGAGAACTCAAACGTATTAGCAAGAAAAGAACAAGTGATGGGCAAGGGACTTGAAGAGAAACTTCTCAAAAGAAGGAACACGGCCTATAGACACACAAAAAAATTTTCATCATCCTTCATCATCAGAGAAAAGCAAATCCAAACTACCTTGAGATATCATCTAACTCCAGTAAGATTAGCCCACATCATAAAATCCCCAAGCCAGAGATGTTGGCGTGGATATAGAGAAAAGGGAACACTCTACACTGCTGGTGGTAATGCATACTAATACGTTTCTTTTGGAAAGATGTTTGGAGAACACTTAGAGATCTAAAAATAGATGTGCCATTCAATCCTACAATTCCTCTACTAGGTATATATCCAGAAGACCAAAAATCACATTATAACAAACATATTTGTACCAGAATGTTTATTGCAGTCCAATTCATAACTGCTAAGTCATGGAAAAAGCCCAAGTGCCCATCAACCCATGAATGGATCAATAAATTGTGGTATATGTACACCATGGAATATTAAGCAGCCTTAAAGAAAGATGGAGACTTTACCTCTTACATGTTTACATGGATGGAGATGGAACATATTCTTCTTAGCAAAGTATCTCAAGAATGGAAGAAAACATATCCAATGTACTCAGCCTTACTATGAAACCAAATTCATAAGAAAGCTATAACCCAATTATAACCCAAGAAAAAGGGGAAAGGGTAAAGAGAGGGGTGGGGTGGGGGAGAGGATGGGTGGAGGGAGAGTAATTGGTGGGACCACACCTATGGTGCATCTTACAAGGGTGCATGTGAAATTTACTAGGTGTAGAATATAAATGCCTTAACACAATAACTAAGCCTATTTTCTTAAGTGTTCTTGTCAGAAAATTGATGTTAGATTTTGTCAAATGCCGTTTGTGCATCAGTTGAGAGAATCATATGGTCTTTGTTTTTTATTTTATTTATGTGGGGGATTATAGTTATGGGTTTATATATGTTGAACCAAGGTGATATTTGCTTCATAAAATGTGTTGGGAGGATTCTTTTCTTCTCTATGTTTTGGAATACATTATGCAATTTAGGAACTAATTCCTCTTTGAAGGTTTGGTAGAATTCTGGTGTGAAACCATCTGTTGGGGATTTTCAGTCTTGGTAGATTTGTATTGTTAATGCAATTTTAGTGCTTAATATATGTCTATTAAAAATTTCTAATTCTTGGCTTGGCGCCTGTGGCTCAACGGGCTAAGGCACCAGCCACGTACACCTGAGCTGGCGGGTTCGAATCCAGCCCGGGCCCGCCATACAACAATGTTGGCTGCAACCAAAAAAAAAAAATGGCCGGGCGTTGTGGTGGGCGCCTGTAGTCCCAGCTACTTGGGAGGCAGAGGCAGGAGACTCGCTTGAGCC
>CAUYRH010032499.1:0-18782 GCA_963574655.1 Perodicticus potto | reverse complement strand
GCCTCCCAAGTAGCTGGGAATACAGGCACCCACCACAATGCCCGGCTATTTTTTGGTTGCAGCCGTCATTGTTGTTTGGCAGGCCCGGGCTGGATTCGAACCCACCAGCTCAGGTGTACGTGCCTGGCGCCTTAGCCCGTTGAGCCACAGGCGCCGAGCCTGACACTAGAACTTTAAGGTATCAATTTTGGGAGAACGTAGTTTAACCCCTAATAGAAGAGAAGATAAAATTTAAATCTCCAACAGAGAACTATTGAAACATAAACGTCTGGCAGATTGTGTGATCATTCAGTAATATCTGCTTTTCTTTTCTGGGATGATTAAGTTTCTCTGCTCCCTGAAAGTGAGTCTTAGCCATCGTGTCATTTCTAGGCAGAAACTTACCAGCCAGCTTGTGCTGTGCCATGCCACTGCTCCTGGCCGTGTTTCAAGTCATTCCAGCTCTGGTTCCCAGAGTGAGGACAACTATCATGAGTGGCCATGTGTGAGTTAAGAATAAATCTTTATTTGGAAAAGCTACTATGATTTAGAGGTTCTTCATTACCTCAGGATAACCTAGACAAGGGGTAGACAAACTCCGGTCCGTGGGCCAAATCTTGCTTGCCACTACTTTTATAAATAAAGTTTTATTAGAACATCAGTAGGCTCATACATTTGCCTATTGTCTATGGCATCTTTCAAACTAGAGTAGTATCCCCTTATCTGCTGGGGACACAGTCCAAGACCTCCAGTGGATGCCTAAAACTGCAGATAGTCCTGAACCTATACACACTGTGAATTTTCTTATACTGTACATCCTACCTATGATCAAGTTTAATTTATAAATTAGGCACAGTAAGAGATTTAAGATAACTGATACTAGAATAAATCAATTATAATAGTATAGTTTAAAAAAAATAATTTTTTCTTTCCTATGTTAAGAATGTTCACCTTTTCACTTAGAGAAAGCACTTCACAGCTTTCCTTTGGTATATCCAGATTGTCAACATCACTACTCTTGCACTGTAGGACTGTTATTAAATAAAATAAGGGTTACTTGAATGTGAGCACTGTGATAGCATGATACTTGTTCTGATGGCTGTCATTAGCTCTCCAACCAAGACAGCTACTAAGTGACTGACAGGTGAGCAGCATTAGTAGCATGGATAGCTGGATAGTGATTCGTGTCCCAGTGGGACACAGCAAGACAGCTCAAGCTTTCATCACGCCACTCAGAACAGTGAGCAATTTAAAATTTACAACTTTATTTCTGGACTTTTTCATTTAATACTTTCAGACTACAGTTGACCTTGGGTAATTGAACCATGGAAAGCAAAACTGTAGATAAGGGGGGACTACTATAAAATGGCAGAGCTGAGTAGCTGTGATAGAAACTATATGGTCTGCAAATTCTAAAATATTAACTAGTTGTGGCTTTATGGAAAACTTTTGCCAGCCCCTGATCTAGAAAATTCTTATTAATATTATATATTAAAGGCTTTAATTTTTCTTCTTGGTTTTGGTATGGCAACATTGCACAAACTTTGGTATATAGTATAATAATTATCATTCATTCATGAAGAGTTTGCAATTTATTTTCAATTATATTTTAATCTGAGTTATTTAAAGGAGTAAAATTGAATTAGTTTTTATTTATTAATTTTTGTATGGCACCATCCTTTATTTTTGCTAATAGATGTTATTATATTGTGGTCAGATAATATGATATGTATGATTTTATTTTGAAAATTCATTAATTTTTTTGTGGCCAAATACATAGATTATGTTTGTAAATGATCCACATTTATTTGAAATGAGTATATGTTTTCCTATGTTAGATGATGAGTTCTTTCTCTGTCTCTGACTCACCTTCTCTTTACACACATGCTCAGCATTGTGAGTAATGTTAGATTCTTCTCCTTACACTTTTTGGCTTTTTGACTCATCCACAGCTAAGATTATATGTGAACTTCTTCCTCTATGATTGTGCAATGGTCAATATTTGCCCATGTCCATCATTTTTCTTTGTATATTTTTAAAGATATGGTCTTATGTACATAAAAGTTGATGCCTCTTATACCTTTCTGGTGAGTTATATGTTTCATGAGTTGAAATTCCTTTTCCTGGGACTCTTTAGTGCCTTTTATTAAAATTTGAAATATGCTTTTTCTGATATTAATACTTCTATACTTGCTTTCCTTTGGTTAGCATTTGTCTGTTATGTTTCTTGAGTTTCTCTGGTTATCATTTCATTTAGAAATGTCTTTGAATCTTTTTTAAATCACACAGAGAATCTTTGCCTTTTACCAGAAAGAGCTAATCCATTCACATTTATGGTCAATACAAATATATTGAGATTTGTTTTTTTATATTTTTGTTTGTTTTTGGTTTAAATTGCTTTTTGTTTTCAGTTTCCCTTTTCAGCCTTTAATTAGATTTGGAAATTTTCTTCATTTTTCTTTCTTTTTTCTGTGGTTGGATTAGGTCAGATTCCAGTTCTATTCCTGGTTATAGAAATTATAATGATACCACCCTTCTGTACTATACAAGTCATCATAAATATAGTATCTGTAGGGGACATTGGATTTCCAGCTAAAAAGGCAGGTGGATACCAAAGTATAAATTATAAAAATAAAAGGGAGGTAATCATGTTTGTGCACTAAGCTTGTGGAAAGTTTTTATTCCATTTTAAATGAAGGTAATAATCCAATATATTCTGTGTTACAGGAGGATAAAGAGATAAAAAGGGAACTACAAGCTGCTTCTAGTCTGTCGGTGTTTGTTAAGCTACCTACAGTTCTACTTTAAGCAAATTATTTAAACTAATCCTCAAAGTTTTAGCCTTACCTATGAATTAAAATTGGGCAAATTTCCAGACATAAGGAAACACATCAGCCTAGATCAATATTGATTTTTCCCTATTTGCACAGTTTCCTTTCTGCACTGAAGCCCTCGGAGAAGATAAAAAGCTACAAAGCAAGATAAGGGACAAAGTGTGGCTGCCACCTCCCTCAAGATCCAAGAGAAATCGGTGTGATTTATTATAAATCAAAAGAGAGATTATCTGTTTAACAGTAGCTTTAGATTTCGTTTACGCAGCTCAAAATCCTATTTACATATCCTGGCTTTTTACTTCTTTCCTTCTCTACTCACATTGAGCTTATTCCTTTTCCTGAAGTTTCATCTCTTATTTCATCAATTAATTTATTTGTTCATATATCTGGTCAAAATTTATCAAAGGTCCATAAAAATAGCAGATCCTGACGATACAAAGATGGACAAAAGGTCCTTCTTTTCCTTCTTCAGGCTCAGAAAATGATATCCCAACATATGGCACTTTGGCATGCTGAGTATTTTGAACTGAAGGAGATTGAAAGGCCCAGAAGCAAAGTCTCTCTGACCTCTCCCTGCCCTCACTCTCTCCCTCTCTCACTCCTCTTCCTACTCCCAAAGCAGATCACAGGAACCAGACTTCCTTTTCCTAGGTGGGTTTTCGAAACTAGAATTTCTCACCCCCAAAGGAAGCTATAAAACTTAGGAAGATTACTCTCTCCTTCTCTCTTGAAAACCTTCATTCCAGAGCAGTCCTGCCCTGTACCTTGGAGGAAGTAACGCTACACAGAAAGGCTAAGGATCTAAACAGATGGACCCTGTTGGGTTCCTGCCCCCATCCCAAGGCCTACTTCCATTAGGTCATGCCCTTTGGTCTAATCGAATTTCTACACAGCTGTCCAATCTTCATTGAACTTGAGTGTAAAAATAGTTTTCCCTGAGTCTTTGAGTCTTCATTTCTGAGGGTTCCTATGTCATGTAATACTTTGATTAAATAAGTTTGTTATGATTTTCTCTTGCTAACTTGTCTTTTGTATAGAAGTGTTGGCTGTAACCCTTGTAACAGGCAGGGAAATGTATCACACATTCCTACTGCTATACTCAAGGTACAGGAGCTGGTTCTTAAAAGATGAATAGTAGGAATTTTAGATAAATGGAGGGAATTCTAGGGAGAGTGAAAAGTATGTACAAAATTCTTTTCTACTTCCAGGTTCTTCTCTAATGTGTCTGGGATGACTTTGGGATGTTAGGTGATGACAAAGAGAGGTCAGGAAAGTCCCTGTATTGAGGCGATCACAGGAAATTCATGCCTCAGCTGACCCTTCGTGTGAGAAGGGGCCCTCCTGCCTGGGGTTCTCCTCTGAGGGCACTGGTGCATGGTTCCTGAAATCAGTGTTAGAAGTAACAAAGAGCATGAAGATGCATTTTCTATGCTGCAAAATTCTGCCTAGAGCTGGGACAGATCCAAGTTCTGTGAAGCTTGATGATTATAAAACTGGGGGAGGAAGATTGTTAAGAAAATGAATACAGAATTACAAATTAAAAAATAGAGGCAGGGCCTTACAAGAGGACCATACAAACGAAGGGTCCTGGAGCTTCCATTTTATTAGCTTCTTGGTAAATCTACTTTTAACTGGAGTTTCACCTGTGGGAGAGAGGGAAACGTTTTTTTAAAGCATGTTTTACAGATACATCCAGGTGTCTTTATGACATATTTTCTTTATGGTATCAATTTTATTCAACACTGTTAGGTACCAAAGTTTTTGAAACTGTGGATCCATGTGTGTGATCAAGAGGTGTGTGTTTGTTATGTTTTGGGAGTTCACAGGGAACTTGGGGTGCACGTTGTTTCTTTGGGATGGGTGTTGGTCCTCAAAAAAATAAGAATTGTCATTCCTTTCAGGGAAGCCTTCGGAGCCACCGGGAAATTCTCTGAGGTCCTTCTTCTGTGCAGGAGAAGTAAGTTGCTTTGCTCTTGGTGTCAGGCGTGTCCTCACATGTAACTCATGTGTTAATCAACTCGCGTTCTGGATTAAAGGCAGTGATTCACCTTGAGGGCAAACTGTGCTGTTGATGCTTGCAGGAGTTTAGGTGGCCAACTTGGCATCCAACAAATTGATATATAAGAAGCATATTTCTCTCTTCCACCAAAGAAAACAGGATTAATCATTATTGAAAAAGAGGAGACCTGCAAAGACTGGCAAGGAAGGAATGTCTGGGGAAAATAGAGATTTGCTAATTTACTTAGTATCTTCACTTCGATTTGGTTTCCTTCATTGTCTGGGAATTTTAGTTGGCATCATAGGTGCTTACTCATTTTGTTGTCAGTCAAAGACATTACAGGTTCCAAGAACTGATGGAGCCTGGCTGCACAGAAGCCTAAGAAAGAGGTCCTACCTTATGGGGAGTGTACAGCAGAAAATCAGAGAAGTGCTTAATAAACATCAAATGAAACAATAGGATTGGATGAAATTAAGTGAGTTTGTAGGTTGAGGAAGAGTAAGAAACAAATATATCCTATACTGCAATATTTTTTTGTTTTTTTTTTAACCATTCCTTAGAGAAGCAGGGATATGTAGACATTAAAGTCTTTAAATTAATGAAATGAAATCCAAGTTCAAATCCTAGTTTTGTCATTAATAATCAGTGTGACCTTGAGCATACTGCTTAATATCTGTGTGTTTATATCTGTCCAATGTGAAAGATTAAAGATAGTACTTATCTCAAAGTGTTGCTGTAAAGTAATGAGGTAATATTTATTAAACAAGTTGTGAGATACCTGATACTTGAGTTCAATATTAAGAACATTTTTTTTTCTTTTTTTGTTTTTGAATTAAATCATGGCCGTGTACATTAATGCAATTATGGGGTACAATGTGTTGGTTTTATATACAATTTGAAATATTTCCATCAGAGTGGTTAACATAGCCTTCACCCCATTTTCTTAGTTATTGTGTTAAGACATTTATATTCTACACTTAGTAGATTTAACTTGTATGCTGCAACCTCAAACTCTTGGGCTCAAGTGATTCTCTTGCCTCAGCCTCCCAAGTAGCTATTTTTAGAGATGGGGTCTCACTCTTGCTCACGCTGGTCTCGAATTCATGAGGTCAAGCAATCCACCCACCTTCCAGAGTGCTAGGATTACAAGCATGTGCCACCACGTATTTAGAACATTTTTAAGTTGCAAAGGATTCATAAGAGCTAAGAAAACCCAAAGAAGTGGGAGAGAAGGAAGTTCCGTGTTTGATACTCACTCGGGCCCAGGATGTACTTTGGAGCAGATGTGAGGATGGATGGATGGTTGTAGGCAGGGTGATGGCAGTCAGGAGAGGGGCAAGGCTGGGACCCACTGTTCTGTGTGGCCTGGCAGAATTTGTTTTCATGTGCTACTAGCTTTCACATAGACCAAGGATAAACAAAGTGTGACAAAGTGCTAGTGTGAGGGCTCTCTTCCACTTCCGTGTAACCTACCATGTGTGACTCTGGCCCAGAGAGACATCAACAGACCAGGGTCTGGGATTTGAAGAGGGAGAGACAGAGATTCAGGGCTGTCTCTCAGGGAAGGCTTTGGCAGTGGTGGAGACATTCTGGTGCCCTGGGGCAGGGGACATTAACAAGGAGGCTGAAGCAGTGGAACAAGTTTGGACTGGTGAGATCTAGGTATGCCACCAAATAACTGAGAGGATCTTTGAGGAAGAGTTGAGATCCTGCAGATGGGGCTGTGAGCTTACAAAATCTGGGTACTAATGAGACCCTATTTGTTCCCTCAGGCTGGTGGGACTGGGGACATTTGGGTTACACAAAGGTTTAAGTATTCACAATATTATTTCTTCCTTTAGTGGTTCTGCTATAAATTTAAATCATCTTATTCACCTCTTTCAGTGATACTTCCAGAAGGAAGAAAACTAACATCTAAGTGCCTTACCGTATATTATATTAGGTTTAGTCACATACTGTTAGCTTTCAGGTTATCCTACATGGTGTTTTTTTTTTTTTTTTTTTTTTTTTTTTTTTTGCTGTTCCCCGGGGCTGGGTTTGAAACCGCCACCCATGGTATATGGGGCCGGCGCCTTACTGACTGAGCCACAGGCACCGCCCCATGGTGTTTTTTTTTTTACAAACAAAAAAAGTAGGAGGGTAGCTCAGATGACTTACCCATGGTCATAGATATTTATTCACAGCCTACAATGAATGATACTATTGCAAACATTATTTACATATTATTTCTAATAAATTACTTTTGGTGACCTCCATAGGCCACAAATCTACTCATGTGTCATGACACTTTGGCTGAAAAGGTTCCTTCTCTATGCCAAAGTACGTAGTAAAATTCTGAAGACTCACTAAGTTATCCACCTTATGATATGGAACAAACACCTACATGCTGTTTGGAAAACATAAGCAGTGGACTGACAGAGTCCTTTGTCAACTTGTATCATGTTCACAGTTCAGACTCAGGGATGGATGGGCTACCACTGTGCGTGGAATATGCCTCCCTTGGTTGACAAATCCCCACTGACTAATGGTCTTAAACAAAGTTCGCTAAGTTAGAGAAACTAGGCTGTTCTCCATATATTACTGCCCTGAGTGTGACAAAAAGAGATTCAACGCATACATCCAATTTACACCTTCCCTTGAGCTAGTCTTAGAAAAAGAATGTACAGTCTGTGACTTTGGATTCCATATCCTCTTTCTGGGTCCCTTTAACCTCACCACCAGTTGGAGAGGCAAGGATAAGAGTCTTCTACTAATTTTCACATCAGCTTCTTGCCCATTGCTTTCTTGATTTCTTCTTGTCTTCCATCATTGCATGTAATATACTAACCTCACAAGTCTATTTCCCAACTAAATTAAAACTACTTGAAGGGAAACACTGTCTTCTCAATGTCTATGTCTTCAATAATAAAGTATGCTGAATAAAGAAACAAAAATAACCTTCTTTCTTCCTTGTATAAATAACCTTTCATTGCTGGCAAGGGATCGTTTATAAGTCACTTAAGAATAATAATGTGGGGACGTATTAAGAGCTACTCATATTCCTAGCACTGATTAAGATAAATCCTGTGTTCCTGAGTCTCACACATGTCAGTTAGATTCTAATTAATCTCATGCCAGGTCTATTAGAAAGAACGTGGGGGTTATAAAAAATGTGGGAGCTAAACTACAATGTCTGTTACATATGCACCCAGCAATTGCAACCTTTACATGGAATTCTGAAGGTAAAAAAATGCACAAGTATATTTTTAAAAGTCTTGTCTCACTCTACGAAGGCATTTTGATTTCACAGATTCCGTATTAATCTCCCTCTCAGTGAATTGTTGAAGTATTGAACTGATAAAGGGGCTTTAGCATCTAAATTAAACACATTGTAAATCCTGGTGTCATTCATGATGCTAACTCATCTGAACTTCACAGCAACCATCTGAAGCAGGTACTATTTATTATTAACTCCATTTTACAGAGGAGGGAATGAAGACACAGAGAGGGTATGTGTTTACTCAAGAACACAACTCTGATAGCACAACTCAGGTCATGTGCTCTTGGCTCTTACCCATCACACTTTCAAGTTGGGTCCACTCACACATGCTGCAAAAATATCCACTAACTTGACCAATTAAGGAAAGGATTGTTTTTATTATGTTTTTCAGACAAATAGAGTGATACATAATATACTTTAAAAATTTTAACACTCATCAAAACTCTTTATTAGGAAGTACGGGAGATATAATAATGGATTCTTTATTAGACCAAATTCTAATCACAACAGTTGCTCCCCTTGGTTTTCCCATCCTTCTTCTTCATATTTTCTCTTTAGCTGTGTCAGGACCACAGGTTCTTCCACTCCTTCTTCAGCCTTCACTCTTATCCAGATCAGCCTTACCCCTCCAGAGTGATTATCTTATGCCTTCAGCATCCCAGCAGGCTTTACAATCCTTGAACTTCAGCTTAATGTGTTCAGTGTCCTTTGCTCTCCACCTGGTTCTCTGAGTGCCACTGGAAAAAATCCTTGATGAGGCTGGATGGTGCTATGACAAGTCCATAGCCTCTCACCTCAGCTGGGGCTCAGTATCACTCTGTGACACTTTCCTGTGTCTCTTCTTTCATAGGAGAGATATCCAAACTTACCCTACTTTCCATAAACTTCTACTCTGATGTTCCTAATCTTGTCCTTAGTTGGGGGCCTTACACAAATCATTTAAAAGCTCTATATTTGACCATGCTCATGTATAAAAATATGGATTTTTCAAATTTCACTCAAATGCTTAAACACCACATGTCTTTTCTGGTATTTGGGTCTGCTTTTGTTTCTCTCTGCAATGTTTTGTAGCTTTTAGTGTATCGGCATCATATAGTTATCATTTATTCAGGAGTATATTTTTAATGCTATTGTAAATGCAAATTATAAAGTGTTTCAGTTTTACTTTACAATTTGTTGCTAGTGTATAGAAATATAATTAATTTTTTTTATTGTTGGGGATTAATCAAGGGTACAAGAAATCAGGTTACACTCATTGCATTTGTTTGGTAAAGTCCCTCTTATAATTGTGTCTTGCCCCCAAAAGGTGTATCACTCACCAAGACCCCCCTCCCTCCTTCCCTCTCTTCTACTCTTCCTTTTCCCCACCCACCTCCTTCCTTCTCTCTCTCTTTGCTCTCCTTTCCCCACACCCCACTGTATACTAGGTCATTAATTGTCCTCTATCAAAATTCAATACATAGGTTTCATGCTTCTCCATTCTTGTGATGCTTTACTAAGAATAATGTGTTCCACTTCCATCCAGGTCAATACAAAGGCTGTAAAGTCTCCATCTTTTTTAAAGGCTGAATAGTATTCCATGGTGTACATGTACCACAGCTTGTTAACCCATTCCTGGGTTGATGGGCATTTAGGCTGTTTCCACATTTTGGTGATTGCAAATTGCGCTGCGATAAATAGTCTAGTGTAAATGTCCTTATGATAAAAGGATTTTTTTCCTTCTGGGTAGATGCCCAGTAATGGGATTGTAGGATCAAATGGGATGTCTAGCCTGAGTTCTTTGAGGGATTTCCATACTTCATTCCAAAAGTGTTGTATTAGTTTGCAGTCCCACCAGTATTGTAAAAGAGTTCCTTTCTCTCCACATCCATGCCAGCATCTGAAGTTTTGAGATTTTCTGATGTGAGCTATTCTTGTGGGGTTAGGTGATATCTCAGGGTGGTTTTGATTTGCATTTCTCTAATAATTAGGGAGGATGAACATTTTTCATATGTTTGTTAGCCACTCATCTATCTTCTTCAGAGAAGGTTCTATTCATGTCTCTTGCCCATTGATATATGGGATTGTTGGCTTTTTTAACGTGGATTAATTTGAGTTCTCTATAGATCCTAGTTATCAAGCTTTTGTCTGATTCAAAATATCCAAATATCGGGCGGCACCCATGGCTCAAAGGAGTAGGGCGCTGGCCCCATATACTGGAGGTGGCAGGTTAAAACCTGGCCCCAACAACAACAACAACAAAACTGCAAAAAAAAAAAAAAAATCCAAATATCCTTTCCTATTGTGTAGGTTGTCTATTTGCTTTGGTTGTTGTCTCCTTAGCTATATAGAAGCTTTTCAGTTTAATTAAGTACCATTTGTTTATTTTTGTTGTTATTGCAATTGTCACAGAAGGCTTCTTCATAAAGTCTTTTCCCAGGCCAATATCTTCCAGTGTTTTTCCTATGCTTTCTTTGAGGATTTTTATCATTTTATGCCTTAAATTAAGTCCTTTAATTTAAGGACTTAAATCAATCCTTTTAACCATCTTGAATCAATTTTTGTAAGTGGAGAAAGGTGTAGGTCCAATTTCAGTCTTATACACGTCCAATTCTCCCAGGAACATTTATGCAATTGGGAGTCTTTCCCCCAGTGTGTGTTCTTGTTTGGTTAATCAAAGATTAGGTGGTTGTAAGAAGTTAGTTTCATTTCCTGGTTTTCTATTTGATTCCAAATAGAAATCTATGTCTCTATTTTTGTGCCAGTACTATGCTATCTTGACCACTATGGCCTTGTAGTACAGCCTAAAATCTGATATGCTGATGCCCCCAGCTTTGTTTGTATTACTAAGAACTGCCTTAGCTATATAGGTTTTTTTCTGGTTCCATACAAAACGAAGAATTATTTTTTCCAAGTCTTGAAAGTAAAATGTTGGAATTTTAGTAGGAATGGCATTAAATTGGTAGATTGCTTTGGGGAGTATAGACATTTTAACAATGTTGATTCTTCCCAACCATGAGAATGGTACGTTCTTCCAGTTGTTAAAGTCCTCTGCTATTTTCTTTCTTAGGGTTTCATAATTTTTTTAATAGAGATCCTTCACCTCTTTTGTTAGGTATATTCCTAGGCATTTTCTTTGAAGCTATGGTGAAGGGAGTTGTGTCCTTAATTAACCTCTCATCTTGGCTATTATTGGCATATACAAAGGCTACTGACTTGTGGAAATTGATTTTTTTTTAATTTATTTTTGGGGATTCATTGAGGGTACAAGAAACTGGGTTGCAATGATTGCATTTGTTAGGTAAACACCCTTTTCCAATCGTGTTTTGCCCCCAAAAGGCGTGGCACACACCAAGACCCCTCCCCCGCACTCCGTCCCTCTCTCTGCTGTTCCTTTTCGCCTCCCTACCTCTTTTTTTCTCTCTCTGCTCTCCCTTTCCCCTACCCCCACTGGGTCATTAATTGTCATGAATTGTCCTCATATCAAAATTGATTCATGCTTCTCCATTCTTGTGATTCTTTACTAAGAATAATGTGTTCCACTTCCATCCAGGTCAATACAAAGGCTGTAAAGTCTCTATTTTTTTATTTTTCACCGGGGCTGGGTTTGAACCTACCACCTCCGGCATATGGGGCTGGCACCCTACTCCTTGAGCCACAGGTGTTGCCCAAAGTCTCTATTTTTTTTAATGGCTGAATAGTATTCCATAGTGTACATGTACCACAGCTTGTTAATCCATTCCTGGGTTGGTGGGCATTTAGGCTGTTTCCATATTTTGTTGATTGTAAATTGAGCTGCAATAAACAGTCTAGTGCAGGTGTCTTTATGATGAAAGGATTTTTTTCCTTCTGGGTAGATGCCCAGTAAAGGGATTGCAGGATCAAATGGAAGGTCTAGCCTAAGTTCTTTGAGGGTTCTCCATACTTCCTTTCAAAAGGGTTGTATCAGTTTGCAGTCCAACCAGCAGTGTAAAAGTGTTCCCTTCTCTCCACACCCACATGAGAATCTGCAGTTTTAAGATTTTGTGCTATGGGCCATTCTCGCTGGGGTTAGATGATATCTCAGGGTGGTTTTGATTTGCATTTCTCTAATAATTAGGGAGGATGAGCATTTTTTTATATGCTTGTTAGTCATTCATCTATCTTCTTTAGAGAAGGTTCTATTCATGTCTCTTGCCCATTGATATATGGGGTTGTTGGCTTTTTTCATGTGGATTAATTTGAGTTCTCTATAGATCCTAGTTATCAAGCTTTTGTCTGATTCAAAATATGCAAATATCCTTTCCCATTGTGTAGGTTGTCGATTTGCTGTGGTTGTTGTCTTCTTAGCTGTACAGAAGCTTTTCAGTTTAATTAAGTACTATTTGTTATTTTTTGTTGTTGTTGCAATTGCCATGGCAGTCTTCTTCATGAAGTCTTTCCCCAGGCCGATATCTTCTAGTGTTTTTCCTATGCTTTCTTTGAGGACTTTTATTGTTTCATGCATTAAATTTAAGTCCTTTATCCATCTTGAATCAATTTTTGGGAGCAGAGAAAGGTGTAGGTCCAGTTTCAGTCTTCTACAGGCAGATATCCAGTTCTCCCAGCACCATTTATTAAATAGGGAGTCTTTCCCCCAAGGTATATTCTTGTTTGGTTTATTGAAGATTAGGTGGTTGTAAGATGTTAGTTTCACTTCCTGGTTTTCTATTTGATTCCAAATGTCTGTGTCTCTATTTTTGTGCCAGTACCATGCTGTCTTGACGATTATGGCTTTGTAGTACAGCCTAAAATCTGGTATGGTGATGCCCCCAGCTTTATTTTTATTACTAAAAACTGCCTTAGCTATCCGGGTTTTTTTCTGGTTCCATACAAAATGCAGAATCATTTTTTCCAAATCTTGAAAGTATGATGTTGATATTTTAATAGGAATGGCATTGAATAGGTAGATTTGGGAAGTATAGACATTTTAACAATGTTGATTCTTCCCAGCCATGAGCATGGCATGTTCTTCCATTTGTTAATATCCTCTGCTATTTCCTTTCTTAGGATTTCATAATTTTCTTTATAGAGGTCCTTCACCTCCTTTGTTAGGTATATTCCTACGTATTTCATTTTCTTTGAAGCTATGGTGAAGGGAGTTTTTCTTAATTAGCCTCTCATCTTGACTGTTATTGGTGTAGACAAAGGCTACTGACTTGTGGACATTGATTTTATATTGTGAGACATTACTGTATTTTTTGATGACTTCCAGGAGTCTTGTGGTTTAGTCTTTGGGGTTCATTAAGTATAAGATCATGTCATCAGCAAAGAGGGAGAGTTTGACCTCCTCTGCATTTGGATGCCCTTTATTTCCTTGTCTTGCCTAATTTTATTGGCTAGAATTCCCAGCACTATGTTGACTAGCAATGGTGACAGAGGACAACCTTGTCTGGTTCCAGTTCTAAATGGAAAAGTTTTCAGTTTTACTCCATTCAGTAAAATATTAGCTGTGGGTTTGTCATAGATGGCTTAGATTGGTTTAAGAAATGTGCCACCTATGCCTATACTCTTCAGTGTTGTAATTAGAAAAGGATGCTGGATTTTATCAAAAGCTTTTTCTGCATCTATTGAGAGGATTATATGGTCTTTGTTTCTTCTTCTGTTCATATAGTGAAAAATGTTTATGGACTTGTGTATACTAAACCAGTCTTGCATCTCTGGGATGAAACCTACTTGATCATGATGTATGATTTTTCTGATAATAAGCTGTAATCTATTGGCTAAGATTTTGTTGAGAATTTTTGCGTCTATATTCATTAGTGAAACTGGTCTAAAGTTATCCTTTTTAATTGGGTCTTTTCCTGGTTTTGGTATCAGGGTGATGTTTGTTTCATAGAACGTGTTGGGGGAAGATTCCTTCCTTCTCAATTTTTTGCAATAGTTTCTGCAGTATGGGACTAAGTTCTTTGAAGGTTTGATAGAACTCTGGTGTGAAGCCATGCAGACCAGGGCATTTTATTGTTGGGAGTTGCTTTTTTTTTTATCTTGAGACAAAGCCTCAAGCTGTCACTCTGGGTAGAGTGCTATGGCATGACAGCTCACAGCAACCTCCAACTCCCGGGCTTAAGCTATTCTATTGCTGCAGCCTCCCAAGTAGATGGACTACAGGCACCCACCACAACACCCAGCTATTTTTTGGTTGTAGTTGTCATTGTTGTTTGGCAGGCCAGGGCCAGATTCAAACCCACCAGCTCTGGTGTATGTGGCTGGTGCCTTACCCACTTGAGCTACAGGCTCTGAGCCTGTTGGGTGATTTTTAATTGTTTCTTTTATCTCAGTGCTTGAAATTGGTTTGTCCAGGAGATGTATTTCTTCTTGGCTAAGTCTAGGGAGAGGGTGTGATTCCAAATAATGATCCTTTTCCTTCACATTGTCAAATTTCTGGGCCTAGAGTGTCTTATAGTATTCAGAGATGATCTCTTGTATCTCTGTGGCATCTGTTGTTATTTCCCCTTTATCAGTTTTGATTGAGGCTATTAGAAATTTTACTTTTCTATTTCTGGTTAGTCTAGCCAAAGGTTTATCTATTTTGTTCATTTTTTCAAAAAACCAACTCCTTGTTTCATTAATTTTCTGAATGATTCTTTTGTTTTCAATTTTATTAATCTTTGATTTAATTTTGGATATTTATTTTCTTCTGCTGCATTTAGGCTTAGATTTTTTTTTTCCAATTCCATAAGATGGATTGTGAGTTTGTTGATGTGCTCTCTTTCTGTTTTTTGGATGCAGCCATCTATAGCAATAAATTTTCCTCTCAGGACTGCTTTTGCTGTATCCCACAGGTTTTGGTAGCTTGTGTCTTCATTGTTGTTATGCTCACGGAAGTTAATGATTTCCTGTTTTATTTCTTTCTGCACCCAATTGTCTTTCAGCATAAGGTTGTTTAATTTCCATGCCTTTGTGTGGGGTTGAACATTTTTGTTGGAGTTGAGTTTCACCTTTAATGTCTTGTGGTCTGAGAAGATACAAGGTAAAATTTCAATTCTTTTGATTCTGTTGAGGTTTGTTTTGTGTCCTAGTATATGATCAATTTTAGAGAATGAACCATGGGCCAATGAGAAGAATGTATAATCTTTAGCTTTGGGATGGAATGTTCTATATACATCTATCAAGCACAGTTGTTGTAGGGTCTCATTTAAGTCCCTTATATATTTGTTTAATTTCTGTTTAGAGGATCTGTCCAACTCTGTAAGAGTAGTGTTAAAGTCCCCTGTTACTATGGAGATATAAGATATCATATTGCTCAGACTAATTAAGGTCTGTTTCAAAAATCTGGGAGCATTTAAGTTGGGTGCATAAATATTTGGATTCAAAATGTCTTCTTGTTGTATATTTCCCTTGATCAAGATAAAGTGACCATCTTTGTCTTTTTTAACTTTAGTTTCTTTAAATCCACATGTATCTAAAAATAAGGTTGCAACCTCTCTTTTTCTTCTGAATTCCATTTGCCTGAAAAATTGTCTTCCAACCCTTAACTTGGAGTTTTAATTTGCCTTTTGAGGCTAGGTGTGTTTCATGCAGACAGCAAATGGATGGCTTGTGTTTTTAATGCAGTCAGCCAATCTATGTGTTTTCAGTGAGGAGTTCAAGCCATTAACATTTATTGAAATAATTGATAAGTGTGGCAAAATTCTATTTATCTTATTTTGTGAAAATCTGTTGCTTAGTTTTATCTTTTGCATCTTTGGAAGCTAGGTTCTGTCCTTTAATTTCTGGGTACTTACTTTTCTGGTGGTCCATTGTGATGGTCAGTGAGTAGAACAGGTTGAATTATTTCCTGCAGAGCTGGTCTTGTTGTGGCACGTTTCCTCACAGATTTCATAGCAGTAAAAGATTTGATTTCTCTGTCCATTTTAAAGCTTAATTTATCAGGATATAGAATTCTGGGCTTGAAATTTTTCTGTTTAAGTAGATTAAAGGTAGATGACCATTATCTTCTTGCTTGGAAAGTTTCATTAGAGAAATCCGCAGTCACTCTGATTAAATTGCCCCTGTACGTCAACTGGTGCTTACTCCTAGCAGCTTGTAAAATCTTTTCTTTTGTCTTGACTTTGGACAAGATCATCACAATGTGTCTTGGATAAGGTCTATTTGAGTTGGGGTGACCTGGGGTCTGATATCCCTCTGAAAGGAGTGTGTCAGAATCTTTGGTGATGTTTGGGACATTTTCATTTGTAATATTCTCTAGTATGGCTCCCATTCCTCTGGGGCATTCTTCTTCCCCTTCTGGGCTACCTATAACTCATATGTTTGAACGCTTCATAATGTCCCATAATTCTGTCAGTGAATGTTCTGCTTTCTCTTTTTTTCTGCCTCTTTAACTATCTGAGTTATCTCAAGAGCTTTGTCCCCTACCTCTGAGATTCTTTCTTCTGCATAGTCTAATTTGTTGTGATACTTTCTATTGCATCTTTAAGTTCCCTAATTGACAGCTTCAATTCCTTCTGCTCTGCTATATCCTTTCTATATTCTTCATATCACTCATCTCTTATTTGATTCTTTTTTGGATTTCCTTTGGTTATTTTCCACTTTCTCAGCAATTTCCTTCAGTTTTTTTGTTTTGTTTTGTTTTTTGTCATTTTCCACTTTCTCAGCAATTCCCTTCATTGTTTTCATCATCTGTTTTTTAAATTCCCCTTCTGTCATTTCTAACATTTCTTTATAGGTGGAATTCTCTGCAGTAGCTACCTCATGGTCTCTTGGAAGATTTGCTCTGGACTCGTTTGTCCTATTGCCAGGATTTTTCTGTTGATTCTTCCTCATGAGTATTTTCTTTTATCTGTTTCCTTTCCCTAATTTTCCTTTCACTTCCTCTGGCTCTTTAAGTTACTGTGCCTCTGGCCTAAGGTTTCAAAGATTCCTTTTGGTATAGGACTAAAAGGATGAGAAGATTTAAGAGCAAGAAGAGAAAAAAGGTTTAAAAAGAAAGAAAAACGAGAAAGGAGATGGGGTGAGTAAAAGGGAATATTGAGAAAAAGAGGAGAAGCACAGAAAGAGGGAGAAAGGAGTAATAAAGGTACACAGTAGGGTACTTTGACCCACACCTTAGAAACCCCTGACCTCTGGGGGTGCTGGGTTGGGTGGTTCCCTTAAGGTCAGTGGCTCTTTGCCAGCCTGAGCAGACATGGTATTCCACCCCACCAAATAAGCAGGAAAGACAAGAATTCTATAAACCAAACCAAAACAAACAGAAAACCTTATGAAATAAAATTGGGGGGAAACCAAATTACAGGGGCAGAAACACTAGCAAAAGTGAAGTTATTATTAAGTAAGGTAATAGTGGAAAATTATGTTTACAGTTTTTGGCCAGGGCTGCGTTTGAACCCACCACCTCTGGCATATGCAGCCGGCGCCCTACTCCTTTCAGCCACAGGTGCCACCCACTGGAAAATTGTATTTAAACTAGAAAAATAGAGAAAGAAAAGAAAAAAGGAAAGAAAAATCTAGAGGGAAAATGTTGAACTAAAAAAAGAAGGAAAAAAAAGCCAAAAAGAAAGCAGTATGTATATCTTGCTGAATATTGTCTGGGCAATAGAAGATCTTTTGGGGTATGAGATGTTAATCACAATGCTGGTACAGTTGGATGAGATGGAGATTGGAGGTCTCTGTTGACTTCTTTGCCCTTAAACTCTGCAAGGTTGAGAGCCTGAGTCTCTCCTCAGCCTGCTTAAAAGACCCTTTAAACTGATAACCCTAGCTAAACAGAAGCTTTCCTAGGAAGCACTTGTTGCTGGTATCTCTCCTGAAGTGGCTGCCCGCTTACCTGATGTGCCAAAACCTGCCTCAGTCTATGCCCCTGAGGGCTGAAGCTGAAAGGCAGCCCTCCTACTGCCAAACCCTGAAAGCTTCTTTCTTCCCCATTGTTTCAGTCCTGGCCTTTGGCACTGCTCAGTCACTAGATCACTCAATCAAGGTCTCCCAGCCTGAGTCTCACACTGCAACCCTGAGGGCAGGCACAGTTCTCCCACAATGGCTTTGCATGGCCCACAACTGAACAACGTTTGTTCCCATCTGGCCCAGTGGCTCAATCCCGTGCCCTGGACAATGCTTAAAGTCACCCGCTCTCTCGCCCAAGTTCTCCCTAGGGAATTCAATCAAGCGTCCAAATCTAAAAAAACAAAATAACTCACAGGGAAGGCCTTCCCTGTCTGCAATCTCGTTGCTGTTGTAGTTACAGCTGCAGAAGCTGTGGCCTCAGACTAAACAAAATGCAACCATTTGCCACTTTTCCCCTGCTTTTGTCCTCCTCCTGGGGTCCAGAAATCTCTCAATGTCTCCCTGTGTCCCCAAAGGGATGCTTCTGGGTAGATCCCACAAGCTGGAGATGCCTTATCTGGAAGAGATGTCTTCTCTCCCTAATCTCACCGTACCCAGTTGCAAAGAAGCTGTTACTTGGCCGCCATCTTCATCACAAACCTATAATTGATTTCTTTTCTTTTTTTAATTGTTGGGGATTCATTGAGGGTACAAGAAGCCATGTTACACTGGTTGCATTTGTTGAGTAAAGTCCCTCTTACAATTGTGTCTTGCCCCCAAAAGGTGTGGCACACACCCAGACCCCAGCCCCCTCACTCCTTCCCTCTCTCTGCTCTTCCTTTCCCCACCCCTCCCTCATTCTTTCTTTCTCTGCTCTCCCCTTCCCTCACCCCCACCGTGTCAATAATTGTCATTAATTGTCCTCATATCAAACTTGAGTACATGGGATTCATGC